>JAHDVE020007030.1:0-38661 GCA_022606495.2 Halesus radiatus | reverse complement strand
TTGGTAGGTACCCCATTCTGCGCGGAAGTAGAATAGAAATAAAGTACCTACCTACCGAAACTCGGTAAATTCACTGTTCCATTTTCAAATTTAAACAAGAAATATTGATTTGATAAATACCCCCACTCTATATGGCAGTAGAATGGGTAGAGGAAAGTACCTACCCAAGCTCGGTATAACTTGACACAGAAAACTTTACAGTTTGTGGGGTCACTACTGTATATATTGGGGATAATATGGTGAGATTTATGGGGGATGAGATTTGTCCAGGTCTTACTTACAGATATGCCTGTTCACAAACAGCGTGACGGGTCAGATCGAGAGAGGCCGGTTTAGCAATATCCCTATACTCTTCCAGCCGGACTCTCTCGACCCATCGCCTTGCACCGCAGTGGAAGAAATGGAGTAATACGTCCGTCACTTTTGGACACCCTGACCCTCGGATCCCTACCCACCCCTCATACCTTTTTCCTTCCCAGGACTTCCTCTCCTTAAAAAGACCCTCCACACACCATCCCCAAAGATGACATAGGCCTTGAGGAAAATTATTTCAGAGCCTCCTGTGTGGAGTGGTTGTAAAACACAAAAAAAAAAACAGTTTAAAAGTAATCCCTAAACGTAGTTTTATTTGGAACAATTATTAATTATAACCTGAATATTTTACGAAATTTAAATATTTAAAAAAAATTATAAAAACAAATTAAAATACATAAAGAAAAAAAAAGTTAGAGTCAAAATATTTTGGCAGTCGAATAACAAAAAACATGGTGTCTTTAGGTCCTCTTCTGACCGCCCCCAAAGTTATACATGTCAAGCTGTAGTAAATTGTTCCGACAGATGAATTGCACCTCTCTGGTAATTTTGATAAGGACAATATTCAAATCAAATCAGAAAGGGGTAATGTTTTACATATAATTATCACGATGATGATACGGGCCTAAAGCGTTATCATTCATTTAAAAACACACTATATATGTACCAGATCAGTGATTGTTATTAGTATGAAATAATCGAGTGCTAAGATCTTGAATTTAGGTGATGTAGAACTACAAAAGATAATTTTAAATGTACTGTTTTACACCCAGAAATCGGTTGCTCCATAGAAGATAAGAGTTTGACAATTGATTGCCCTATATTGTCGAGTAATCAATATATCAATCAACGATTCGTTAAATGTACAAAAACTAAGATAGTTGACGCGTTCACAAGTTCGAAGCGACAGTCGCATTATCGTAGGTCCAATGCCAAAGTCGCAAATCTGCAAAAACATCACCTCGAGATATTGAGGTTTGAAGTCTGCAAACTGGTATTGATGAAAATTGTTACTTAATCAGCTACAGACGCGTTAATAATGGTTTTTTTGATACCAGTTCAAGCACCTCAAACATCAGCATCTCAAAATTATGCTGTTGCAGATTCGTGACTCTGGCATTGGGACCGATGTTATCATCTCAAGCAAAGCTCGGAAGACTTTGAAGGAAAGAATGGATGGTTATGTCAAAAATTTACAAAGAGCCAATTGTGTATGATTATGATTAGAAGGGATCAAAATGAAAATATAGTCTCCCTCAACGTAAGCAAAGTTCCCAACAAGCTTTCTATTGATAGGCTCGGTGTAACCTTAAGCGACCAGCTCAGGCATGGAGGCTCCATCGACGCCAGAGTTAAGTTAGCCTCTCAGAAGCTGAGACTCCTCCCTTTCCTCAAAAAGACCCCTATGCAGCATCCCGAAAGATGATGAGGTAAAATATTTCTTAAGGGATTTTTAGCCTTAAATATGTTCATACAATACTCAAATAAATTTTATTCGATTGGCCAATGAATAATACTACGTTTAAAATATTCTCATTTCTCGTTTGTCACACGTGCAAGCGCAAATTGAAAAAACAAATAATATCCTGTCGCCGCAAAAAAAAAATTTTCAGTCAAGGTCATATTACTGTACTTATTTACGGGAAAGCCTCGTGTTACTTTATTTTTATAGTGAAGGACACTTCTGTAACTTTATGGAAAATATAGTAAAATTTCAAAAATATTTTCTTGAGACAGAAAAAAATATTTCTCTAAATATATGAAAGTATTCTGGGGAAACTACTTGTGATATATACCAGGGATGGCCAGTGTGTCGATCGCGATCTACTGGTCGATCATGAAGGTTTTTGATCAATCGCGAACCTATATTATACTTCTTGTTCAAACGAGTCAAAACTACTCGACGTTTCATCTCTTAAAATCTGTTAGTTCTTATCTTTTCTTACTCTACCTATCTCACTCAATCATCGCTGCTTGCCCGCACCGTGCCAACTGACGTTTTCTCTCATTTTTCTCTTCTCTCACTTCACCTATCTCACTCAGTCACATATCCAAATTGTAAGTGGGTTTTATTATTATATTATGATATGATTAGAAACAATATTAGTTGATCGAAACAATTTTTTTATCAACTAGTCATCCTAGAAAAAAAAGTGTGGCCGCCGCGATATATACATACAAAATTTATGAATACATAAACAAATTATTTGATAAGATGGTACCATTTACAAAAGCATCATTTTGCAAAAAACACGTCAGTAATTACGAAATTACACTTAGCTGGCGCATGGTACGGCAAACACGGAAAACGTTTCGATTTTCAGCGATTTTTCGGCTATCAAAAGTTTAATCCTGTCCCAGAAAAGTAGTTTGTTTTACCATTATTGTTGATAAAAGTATTTAGTATGTACAATTATTATTTACCAATGACTTCTTCTAATCAAAAGTTATTAACCTCTAACAAAAAGAAGCATTCTTGATTTCACCAGATAAATAAAGTTTTAGATAATAATATAATATCATTAACAATAACCGATAAGGCTTATCGAAACCCGCTAAAATTACATCGGACCAAATAAATAGAACATATCAATCACTCACACTTGTGATATTGACCGAAAAAACTGAAAAATCTTTTCCAGTATCACCTTCCCCGTTGCAGTACGAATGTTATAATGAAAATAATGATATTAATACTCATCTAACGAATTAATTGATAATATATGCAATAATAACTTTTATTTATAAATTTCTTTACATTACAAATAAATAAATTTAATTCATATGTATAAGAGATATATATTATATACGATACAACATTAACCTTTGGAATGTCGAGCTCCCGCGATCTAATACTTCGGTAGTGCGTCGAGGGTAAATTGGCCCGCTTGCGTCTATTTTCATAACTTGTGCAAAACGACTTTTCTGTAAATTGTACCGTCTTCCCAGATGTGTTTATACATTTATAAAAATTGTATATATCTACCATAAGTAGTTTCCCCAGAATAGCTACTTATATTCAGAGAAAATATTATTTAACATTGCCGATCGGATTCGCCGGCGTTCAACGGATATAAATTTTGGATATCCGATGGGTAATTTCGACACGCTAAAAGTGAAGGTAGAAAGATTTACAAAATTTAAAAGAAAAATGCAAGCAGTGGTGGAAATCAGGTCAATGAGGAGAGATAACCCCAATAGCCTTGCTGGAAATGTTTTTTAGATCTTGGATGATAACTAATCTATTCAATGAAATAATTTGATGATTTCTATAAATTCCATTAGCTATCAATGTGTAATAATAAATATAAATTAAATCCACTGGATGTGGGACAGTTGAATCTTTTGCCGAATACCATATTTTTCTTCTGGTGCCCTTTCCACTCAGAGGTTGGCCATCATCAGAATAATCCTCACCCTGCAGGCCGCAGCCCGGAACAAACCTGTAGAACTGCACTCGTACCAATCAAATAGATTTCGAAACCATGAAGTGTGGTGTCTTCCACCAATCTTCTTCCCTTGGATTATCAATTGAGTAATCGTGCATTTTTTGTTCCTCATTAAATGACCAAGGCAATGTAGTTTTCTTCTTTTTTAAGCTAGTTCAATTCTTGGTCACTTGGTGAAGAACTTCTAAATTGGTTTGTCTGTCCAGGGTTGAAGATGGACCTATATATTCACAAATCAAATGCTGCAATCGAATAGGCAAAAGAAGAATAGGCAAAGCATAACAAACCATTCTACCCGTCTCAGAACAGACATCGTTTAGTGAGACAGATAACATACACGTGCATGTAGATGTATGAAATGAAATTTTCAATAAATGCCAGCAATGAAATTATAAATAGTGATAAAAAGAAACCATGCTGTAATAATCATTAAAAATCACATGTTTCGACTTCTCCTTCTTGATGTTCTCCCTGATGGTCCTGCCGATCCAGCTGTTCCCCTTGAGGCAGCGTCCCCGCACCACCCCATTGGTCACAGTGCCCCCGCACACGCCTGAGCCGCCTAGCACCATCCCGCAAGATACGACCGAACCATCCTCCGTGTTGTTGTTCAGGAGGCAGCTTGCGAACAGCGGGTTGTCACCGCTGTCATCGTCCAGCAAGATGGCGCCACTCTTTTTCAAATTGCCGACTTTGTCGCGTTTTGTCTTTTCGGCAGTTATTAACCTGGAAATAATTAAACAATGTTGTAAAGGAGCATTATTATTACTATTTTGAAAAAACGAAAGACATATTGCCAGGTTATGAATAACTTGGCAATATATGAATTCCTCCTATTATTATCATCATAAGCGGAAAATCGAAGCAGAATGTAGAATCACCTCCCGAAATTATTGCATTCTACTCGGACTACCTTGTATATTGGATCAATGAATACCAATAAGTGTTTGTTAAGAGTTTTATTGCATTGGGCATGCGACTGGTTCAAGAGATAGCAAAAGATGACAATCTTCAGAGACTCCAGAGAATTATCATGTAGAATCACCACACAAAGTTACTGCATTTTACCGCCGGACACGTATGTTTACAAAATTCATATAATATTGAACTATCCTACAAACCCAGCCATATCTTCAATCTCAAGCGATCCCGTTGATACTGAGGTCTTGACCTGCTTCCGTTTCTTCACCGCTGACTTCTTCATGGTGTCTTCACCGTCAGCTCCCCCCCAGTCTTCTGCCGGCTCCAGTTCTTCAGGTTGTTCCGGTTCCTCCTCCTCTTCCTCGTGGGGCTCCGCAAACAGCTTCTCCACGATGATGAAGAGCAGCAGCCCGAAGAGTACATAGAGACCGCATTTTATGGACACATGATCGTTTCCTGGAAATTACGAGAAGTTTATAGTATGAGATTAAGGAAATCTGTCCCGACAATAACTACCCGTTTTAACTGAATATAGTAAATTCATAATAATGTTCAGGGGAACTAAATGTTGAAAAAAAAAAAAATAATAATAGTTGGATGACTTGTATAGCGCCGTTTTTGTGAGAAATCACCTCAAGGGCGCTGTACAAAAAGTATAATAAGTTTGTAATAAGTAAAAAAAGTATAATAAGTTTGACGATTCCTGTGGTCAAGCGGTTAAGATACTTGACTTCGGGTTCAGAGGATGCAGGTTGAAAACCCATCACATTAAAATAAAACAAAATAATATGTAGTATATTTGCGGCACATTCCAGAGTGGTAGAAACTTTCAGTATCGCCCTGGTGAAAGACCACCATTCAGAGTCGAAACGTTGCTTGAAATGGCTTTAGCCGTGTTTGGTGATCAAATCTGAATAGCCAGGTCCTTCCCTATCTTCCTCTTTTCCATCTCCTTCCCTTCACCACTACTTTCAGCCTCACAACATACCCCCCATTGGGGATGCCATAGTCTCACTGGCTCCAGACGGTTGGGAGTAGTTGGGGCTCTTATGCGGTACTCGCATAAAAAATTAGTAATAAGATAGACCTAGGAAAAAATATTTGTACATAATAACAATAACAAAGCATTTATATAGTGCAGTTATGTGTTATTCCACTTCAAGTGCACTTTACTATAAATAATCGTTAAAAAATGATTAGATAACTCCATTCAGTGGTATTCCTACAGTGCTCCTTAACTCCATTCAGTGGTATTCCTACAGTACTCCTTTTATATTCTATTTATACGTTCTTAACATATTACATACATTCTTGCTTATTCTTAATATTACTTCTACAATACTCCTAAGGTGCATATCCATGTAATAAAATTACAAAATATTATACGGTATATACCCGGCTATACAAAAAGAACACATTCACTATTGTATACTGCAAATATAGTAACATTTTAAGACAGGAGTCGGGTTATGTTCAACAATAACAGACTTTACATAAAATAATAAAATAAATACGGAGGAAACCGAAACCAAACAACTCCCAGAGGCTTGAGAAAGTGGCTTTTTACAATAAATTGAAGAGAAATTAAAAAATTTTAAATAATTTTTTTTTTAAAGCCCGTTTAAATTCAGTCAATTTCTGGATATTAGTAAGAGCTGATTGCAAATGAGAGGGCCATTTACACGAAAAGAGACATCAAAGAGTGATTGGTAGTGAAGTGATTTGTCACAAACAGCGCTATACAAATTATCCCAATTATTATTCATTGCAAAATGACATTATTTAAGAGGAGTCATGGCTCCAAATGTAAATTGAATAAAAAGTGTGAGGATATTCATTCACCTATGTAGTTTCGAGGCGACGCTATATATATAAAAAATATTACATTCTACAAAAATAAACAAAGCAATATACTAGACTCCAAGCCGCCTTCACTCACATCCGACCTACCCACCGCTTTTAAAGAGAACATGCGGGAATGGATCGAATAATGGGTTTGACTAAAGGAAAGGACGGTCAAACGACCGAGCCCTTCGACGCAATGGCTTCAGTTAGTACTGGGCAAACCAATCGTGTGGGGCGACCGGAGTGCGGGTCGGGCTCGAGGCTAAGTGTCCATTTAACCGAACCGCGATCCCAACGCGAGCATGTTCGTCGCCTTCATATACGACCGGATGGGTTCGCGAACCAGTGCGAACGAATGGGGCACAGCGTTTCAGCCTTTACAGCCTGCACGCCACTGGAATACGGGTATTACGAGCTAACGCTGAAATCACTTTTGAAGTTTATTACTATTTATGGATATGACATTTTCTGAATAGAATTATTGTTACTGATATATCTGAATAAGTGATTGTGATTATCAAACAGATTATGTCAAAGATGATAATTAATGTAATTGAATGGTGCTATCGAGAGTATCAAGTGTTGCAAATACTTAACTTGGGTCATGTCAAGAGTCAGAATTACAGAAGAGTGTTTAGGAGATGATATTATATATGAATGTCAATGAAACAAGGAGTGTATGAAAAGATAGAATTGTATGGCATTTCATCCTCTCTAAGTACCACCTTTATATTATTTTTTTATGTGAATGCAGCACATGAGTCTCCCAACTGTCCGGAGCCAGTTGAACTATGGTATCCCCAATTGGGGTACGCTATGCGTGAAACTGAAGGTAGTGGTAAAGGGAAGAAGACAGAAAGAGGAAGGTTGGGAAGTGCCTGGCTATTCAGATTTGATCGCTAAACATGGTTAAAGCCATTTCAAGTGACATTTCCATTATGAATGATGGTATTTCACCAGGCCAACACTGAGAGTATGGCATGAAAGGCAACAGATGAAGGTAGTTGTGCTGTGTGATGCCATGAATTTTATCCATGGAGTCCACTGACGACACTTTGGCTGTCATTGGTCTATTGTTAGCTAATAAAAAAAGGTTGGAGGGCAGAAAACAACATACTGTTCAGTGTAATAAAACAGAATGAATTCACATATAATTTTATTGAATTAAAATTAGCTCTGAAAGACTGGCACAATTATTTGCAATCAACGAAGAATTTTATTTGGAGCTTCTATCATTAGTCACGCCGTTGATTAAAAATTTCTCGACAACATTGAAAAATAAAACTTTTTACGAAGCTTGTGCAAGTCAGGAAACTTGTGCAAGATTCGTCCTGCACACGCTCAAATATACTTGTGCAAGTCTCATCTCAAATATACTTGAATGTGTACAGCCGGCCTCATACGCACGAGCAAATATACTTGTGAAACTCTTCAGCTCAAATATACAGTTACGTGCATGGCCGGGCTTACTTTGTCCCCTTTTTTTATGTGATACTCCACAAGAGTCCCAACTGTATAAATAGCTTCGCAAGTTCACTTCAAACTGGTTTAGACTTGTTTTGGAACATCCGCCCACAGTCCTCTCTTACTCCGCAGTAGTCCTAGGATACCAGGTGCATAGTGACGTTTATCATAATCTTTAAATAATGTCATTGTCACGGTTATATAGGACGTGTTGGCGTTTAATTTAAATGTATTTTGAGTTTTAAGTTTTATAATGTATCTGTAACTTTTGTTTGCCCTGTTACCACCCGGAGTTTAATCCAATTGAAAATATATGGCAGATCTCGGACGTGAAAAACAAGAACCTTGTTGTAGACCCTACTACTAAATTGCCAGGGTTCTCTCTCCCTCGGAAGACGTGGACCTCATTAAATTGCATCCGGTGCAGTCACAGTCGTTGTGCGTATATGATGCATAAATGGGGCCTAAAGGATTCTGAACTTTGTGATTGTGGACATATTCAAAGAAAAGAACACATCGTAGAAGAATGTCACCATCAGTTTCCCAATGACACATCTGTACCGAACCAAGTAACTCCCGATGCCGTCGACTGGCTGAATAATCTCAGCATCCCACCAAGACCTCCGTCAACTCTTCTCCATCATGTGAAGAAGAAGATTGAAAATATTTGGTCTATGATAAAAGGATAGTCGGTAAAAAAATGTGTCTCTTGATATGGAAAGCATAATAACAGTAGCAAAGGAAAAAATATCTGCAATCACTATACAAGAATGAGAAAATATATGTCGTCATGCAGAGAAGGAGGAAAGTAATTATAAAGGATGTTATGTGGCTATAGATTAATGTTATTCACCCAGGCGAATCGAAAGGGGTGATACCAGCGACAAAATGACAGACAGCGATTAATGTCATATGTGGTTTGTTTGCATCCAAATATTGAAAAGGTAAATAATCTTCTTTTTTTTATCCATCCGGTGCACAAGCAATAATCTCTTTATTCTGATTTATCTGTACATACCTTCTCCCTGACTATGCTGCAGGGCATACTGCCACGCCTCTGGCAGTAAATGGAGGAAGACATCTCCCAGGAGGGCGCCTACCGCGAAACTGAGCAGTACTTTGAGGAATGGTGAATTTGCTGAAAAGAGAAAACAAATATTAAATATCCAGTATAACTAATAAATATGAAGTATCCACCGTTGCCTGGGGTTATGAATAGTTTAGAGTAAAGTTTTGAGGTTGTGAATTTTAATAAACTGAGTATTGTCGTGGAAACAATTTTTTTAAGAAATAAAAATATGTTTTATTTTCATAGAAAACAATTACTTTGTGGTTTGACATATTTATTAAATAAAATAAACACTTTGTTTTAAATCACTAAGTTATTTTTAAAAAATCAACACCAACCGGTGACGCTCATTTGCTGCTTCAGAAACCAGATTACAATATATATATATAGCTTGGAATTATTTAATACATATTAATTATTTAGCCACTACAAAGCGTCATTACTATGGTGTTGAAATGTGTTCTTCATATTCAAATGTTTTGGCATATTTTCGTTTGACAGTTCATTTTGAAGAAACAAGGCAAATCCATGATACATAATTAATTTCTATACGTTTTATTTTATTTATAATTTTGATCTGTGAATTTAATTTTGATGTTGTTTTTTTTATTATTATTTATCTAACATCTAATGCATGGTTATTTTGATACATAAAATTTTAAAAACATCTTTCCATGTTTCTTCCTTGCAAAGCGTTAAATAATAAAATTAAAATCTAAACATAAAATGTAGAATCAGCTCCTTTCGGAAAGTACCACTAATTTCTGAACACCGTTTCATATGCACTAGCACAATTGTGTTTGTTTAAACATACTCTGATTTTTCTGTCAGCCATCTTTGTGTTGCCATTTAAAACAATCGCAGGGCCCTCATTTTTTGTCTACTTTTAAATGTCAGACTGTATGTAATATGAAATTATTTATTTTTTGTGGCACTAGATATTTTGACAGTCTCGAAAGTTTATAATATTATAGTACAATCTGTATGTATATATTTGTCATTTAATAAGTTAACAACAATAAAAACGGGGAGAAATCAGCAAACCTTAATGTCTCAAATCAATGTCAAATCATTATCGGGACATTGTATCACACGTACAGATTATCGCCGCACACTCCAAGCGAGACAATATCTAGACATGTTTTTATAAATTCTTATATTATGTTATCACTTTAATAACGTAATAATACTAATAATGATTACGATTTATTATTATTTTTATTGGCGGCTCGAAATGTGAAAATATCTTGATTGGAAAAATAAAGTGGATATCGCACAAAAGTCCCAACTACCCGGGGGCAGCGTGACAAAGCGTTCAAGCCCCGCCAAAATGCTCGAAATCTGGCACGGGGTACACGCATGACGTCATACGTACGTAGTTTCGTCGGTTTACAGTGAGGCCAATCCCACACGAGTTGGTGTGAAATCGAAAGATTCCAAAATAAATAATAAACCAAAATTAGTCATTTTTAAATAACGATTCATTAATTCTAAGTATAATTATCTTCTTCTTCTATTATATAAAGAAGTATGTCCCGAGCGGGCGGTGTTTATTTGTTTGTCTGTTTTGAATACAAATTTACAGTGAGCTTGAATAAATTTTGCACACTTGACCTTCAAAACAAGACGAAGGTCACTGTCAACACGAGATTTCGAAAAACCACCCCCATCCTCCTTCCCCACCCCTTAAAGAAAAATGTTGGTACTTTTTGATGAAATGTTGCACACTTGACGTTCAAAATAAGAGGAAAATTACTGGGTAGAGGTAGGGGTAGGTGAAACACATCATACCCATTCGCAACCCCGGGCAACGCCGGGTACTTATAATAAAACTTATATATTCAGAGTCAGCGTTTGTCGATTTATATATGTAAATAAATAATATTTATTTTTTAATTCATAATATTTTTCGCTAAAGTTCCTTATGCCGTGAGGCTGAAGGGAGTGGGGATGAGAAGGAGATGGGGAAAGGAGAGGCTGGGTAGTAACTGACTATTCAAATCTGATCACCAACACGGCTAAAGTAATTTCAAGCATGGTGGTCGATTCCGAATGTCCGTCTATCACCAGGGCGATACTGGGAGTATCTGCCACGAAATAATCGCAGTCTCCACTGTAAGTTAATCACTGACGTCCGAATTGATTGTGAAGCCAATAATTTATTAAACGACTTTTAACTTCTATAAGAGAGCGGTGACGCTATTTTTTCTATGAAAGGACAAGGCCACAAAACTAGTTGTTTTTGTATCTAGATGGATTTTGTTTACTGCCGAAACCAGAAGCACAAATTCAGAGATGATAGGTAATTATTGGGAAAATAGGGAAGGATAGTGATAAGAATTTTTTTTCTTATTGAAAAAACGATACGCGTCTTGCCTTATTTACACATTAAAATGTAAATATCAAAGCTACATAGCTCACGATGGAAATGAGCCTGCGAGATCAAAACAGTTGCGATGGCTTAGAAACTACGGGTAGAAAAGGCATTGCAAATTTCATGACTCTAGATCTCACTATTCAAGAGTTTTAAAAGGTACAAACAGACAATTACCAGATGTCCTGGGTGTATCCCAGCTGCAATCGTTATCTTTTCTTTTCTGTGTCTTTTCGGTTTCGTGTTTCAATTTGGAAGTTGTTATCTTCAATGATTAAAAACAATTATCTATTTATATATATAAAACATATATTTAAGTTTGTTTGTTTGTTTGTTTATCCTCGATTTTCTCAAAAATCACTGGAGCGGTTTAGCTGAAAATAGCACAGTTTGTCCTTATTAGTGCCGGGAAGGTTTAAAGAGTAGTTTAAATGAAATCCAATATGTAAAACTGTTGCTATAACGTTTTAAAATTAGTACGAAAAACATTGAAACCGCCATATTTTATTTAGGTTAGCCCATAGATATAACACTCTGGTTAGCCACAGATTGCAAATTCAAAAGAGGGTTTTTTTGGGTAGAATATTTTCAAAATGGAAAACACGAGTAGGTAGGTACCTACTTAAGAACTTTATGATTTAGACATATTTTGATAAAAGAAACGTTTGGAATGAAATAAAATATTCAAATGAATGTTTCACTTGGAGATAGTTACTTTCGCTGTCAAATCAATTATTGCACCTGAGCAAGGCCGGGTACACATCAGCTAGTATAAAATAAACGTCCCGTCTTTTTTTATTAAAAAAAAACTATTACAATCTACCCACTCTTCAAAAAATAACAAAGCATCACCAATTACTATGATTTCGAAGCACGCCTCGAATTCGATACCGGAAAAAATGCGAGCATGTCCTTGTTCATGATTCACGATTCGTGGATCAGTCTGTCTGTTTTTTGCTACCCACATAATAGATTTAAAAAAAAATAAAACCAGTAGTTAGCTACTCCAAGCATATGACATCGGTGTCGAATAAAATGCTTATTATATAATAAGACATATACATAAGATGCTGGACGTAAACAAAAAGATATAAGAAAAACAGAGCCTGACCAAATGCAAAAACGGGTTTACAATGAATGACTTAAAAACGTAGTCTTGTTATTTGAATGTAGGATATGCAATTAGATGCAAAAACTATGTTATTTCGTACCATAGATATCGTTTAGTTTAAGACTCTCGATAAATAAAGAAAAGGGTAAGGGTAATATCTAAGATAAAAATTACAACAAAGAATAAAATTGTACCTTTTTTTAATTTCAACAGAGTTGTTCCGACTTCCGACCAGCAGAGCGAAAATAAAATTAAATGTAAAAAAATATATGAGTTGTATCTATCACTTAAATTAATGCTTATGTTGTAACTGTAATAAGTGATAACTAAATCACTGTCCTGAGGAAAGTGAGTGTCGTTCGCACGTGCACCTAAGTGATTTAGTAAACTCTTGTATTTGTAGTAAAACTTGATTGGGCGCGTGACTAAACAGCGCGACAATAGCTCCCACCTGACTACAAAGATGCGCGCAAAGGGTGGATCGGGCTACTAAGCCGAAAAAATAGAGCGCGAGCGGCGAGACTTATAACAACTGTTCATACAAACCTAACAGCCTCTTTAAAAAATCATGTATGAGCAAAAAGGCAGTAAAGTCATATTACGCGTAGCTTACCTAATATTTATTTTATGAATTTCAGATTTCTATAAATATTTATATATAATGTGAGGTAAAAACCAGCTCGTACAACTCCCGCCGCTAGATGGCAATAATTCGTATGTTGCCATCAAATGTCAGAAACTTGACGTATTATTTATTTGTCATTAAATAAAGAAACAAATAATATACATTACTGACGAAAATTTGTGTTGAAACTAATAAGGAAAAAAAAACCCTCAAAAATCTGTCAAATACATTACGAACAAGCACTAGTGCAGGATGCACAACCCGCGGCCCGCGAGCCCGTTTCGTGCAGCCCGCGAGCCTTTTCACGCGGCCAACTTGAATAAACAAACATAAACAGCATAATTTATTGGGTTTACCTTGGGCGTAGAAAATTTTTCGCCTGCGGCACTTACTCTATGCGCGCCGTGATCAATGTTTTTTGTGGGTTTCATTTTAAGGAAGTGCACGATGTTGTTTTTGAAAACATGGAAATAAAGAAAGTGAGTTATGATATTTCTTATTAATAGCAATCGTTCGGATTTCCGGGTGCTGTGATCAAAATATTAATGGTTTCCGTTCTGTTTTACAAAATACGAAAGGGTATCGCGACTATATGTCTTCAATTTGAACCCGGTACAAAATGAACAGTTTTTATTAAAGAAAAAAAAATTGATCGATAAAAATCGGCAGCATTTATTGTCGATGGGATGGAAAATTTTTCACAAAATATAAAATGGTTACTCAACCAATTATATTTATATTTTCTGTTCCTTTACATCCCTGTGTGTTAGCTTTGGTGCAGTTTTTTTTAATGTTAACCATGTTAACCTGTAGATAGCCTACCCCCTGCGACCCGAGAATATTAAAAAAAATTGGCTCTCCGGCTAAAAAGGTTGTGAATCACTGTACTAGTGTGACTATCCCAGAATCAAGATAAAGTAAGAAGAAAAAGCAGACAATAGTGAGACAAGCACAGCAAAAACCATTGTAATATTTATTATCGAGATAAATAAACAAAACTAAGTAATTCATTAAATATAATCTTGAAGAATAGAGCGAAATCTCACGTTAAAATGATGTGCTTATACGCCTTTTTAAAATGGAAAAAAATAAAGTCAACCAACCTACTGAAACGCTCGTTAAAAACAATTGGTCAAAAAGCATAATTAAATTGAATGGTTCAACTCCCTTGACCGTGTACGCTCTGTAATACAGAGTGAGATTTGTGTAATCGATAAAGCGACTATTTGCATTATCAAGGCTACGATAGAAATACAGGTCTGACATAGAAAACAATACATCCGTGGTTCGTAAGCTTTGTAGCACCGCGACACATTTAAAAAAATAAAAATCAAATAAAACACTGGATACGTTAAACAGGGAGATCAGAGATAGAAAATATATTTACACCAAATGCAGACTAACATCAAAACCACTCAGCTGCGCTTAAAACACCTCACCTAAGCAACACTAAGATCGCTCATTAGAAAACGTACGTATGTTTAAAAAGGCGCAATGGTCCAAGTAGATATTTTTTATTTTGACGGCCTCCATGGTCGAGGGGTAAGGCTCTCGACTACGAATCCGAAGGTCGCGGGTTCAAATCTCGGCGTGCGCAAGTAAATTTTATTTAATTAATTTGTGATGTTTCACAATTAATTCATTTAAAAATAATATATAGTATAATTGCGCACGTTCCAGAGTGGAAAATGCTCTCAGTATCGCCCTGGTGAAAGACCACCAATCAGAATTGAAACGTTGCTTGAAATGGCTTTTAGCCGTGTTTGGTGACCAGTAATAGCCAGGTATGTCCCCATCTTCCCCTTCCCTTCTACTTCCCCTTCCCCAATACTTTCAGCCTCACAACATTCCCCAATTGGGGATGCCATAGGCTCACTGACTCCAGACGGTTGGGAGCAGTTGGGACTCTTGTGCGGTATTCATGTAAAAAAAAACGGTGATTAGAAATTAGTGGTACTTTACGAAAGAGATGATTCTCCATCATATTCAATTTGGATATAAGACAATTTTATGTTTAAACTTGTTTTTATTTTCTAACGCTTGGCAAGGAAGATAATTAATAACATGGAAAGGCGATTTTTTTTTATTTCTGAAATTTATATATCAACATAGCAATTCATTAGATGTTAAATCAAAGTGAAAAAAAATCTAATTCGCAGATCAAAATTATATGTAAAAAAAAAACGATAAAAAATGGTGTTATTTTGTTTTCCCTTTGAACGTTGGTGTTTGTTTAAAACAAACTCGAATATGAAGAGATTTGAACGTAAATAACAAATTTCTAAGACAAAGTAAGTTACCTTGGTGTTGATATAGCAATGAAAAACTTTAATACCTATTGAATAAATGTCTAGAATATTATGCCAAGCTGTAAGTACCTACCTACTAAATTCAGTGACATTCTTGTAAACAAAAGGTAACCAGCTACTGGCGACACACCGTCTGCTGATGTCTGCCCATGATCGAAATGACGTTGCGAGATGAAAATAGTGGCGTTGACCTTCAAGATAGACGGAAAAAGCTGTGAAAATCTCATGACGCCAGAGCTCACGTTTAAAGAGTTTTTGTTGGTTAACACTTATATTATGAAAGCAGGTAGTTAGTCAGTTTTTTTCATTATCCAAATGCTGTCTCTCTTTTTTCAATGGTTTCACAGTACGAAAAGAAACAAGTAAATAATTTGAGAAAATTCGCGTAACCACATAAATACGTTTTTAGATTACAATGCTGCCGAGATGTTGGTGGAATTATCATTTTTTGTTGGTAGTAAAAAAAATGTCCGTAACATTGACCCCTACTTATGCCTGACCTTGCACGTTTCCTTCAATGGATTGCATAATAAAGCATCGACCTTGAATAAAAATGCATCAGGTGCATTTTTCGTTTATTCACAATCGACAGTTGTTTGAAGTTCATTTTGTTATGTAGGTACAGAAACAAAAAGGCAAATAAAAATTTAACTGTATATATTTTTTTAATATACTCGTATGTATACAGAATCCATTGGGTTGGACGGTATTCTTAATCCACATATTTCTTTAATACTTAATCATATTTGATAGCTTGTTGATTATTATTTCAATAATATTCAAGTACTTATTACCATTCAAAGGACGTACGATTTATCGTAGAATGAAAGATAAATATATATTTAAAAAAATCAATTTATTGCACTCAATAATAATGCCATGATTAAAAATGCTTTATGAATATTTTTTCAGGGGAATTATCTTTAAAATCTGATTTATTGGGTATAATAATTGTCAGTTGAAGGTATCGACATAGCACCGATATAACACATTGTACTTATATTTAAACAAACCGTATTGTACGAAACTGTACTACGTTATTTCAATAAATGTCGATTTATCGACACTGTAACGAAATTGAAATTACACGTGCCTTAGCAAGCGAAAGTATTGACGTTTAGTTAGGTTTAAAAAATATTATATACATAATAAATAATAATATGTCTCTAGTTTTTGAAATGACGCGATGGGTTTCAAATAAAAAAAAACCATTTGTGAACCACGTGAAATTAGAGAAGTTATATACGAAATTAAACAATAATTAATAAATTTATTATAGATAATCGCATAGTTGAGTCCAATATACTAATAAAGTATCACAAAGATGCGTTGCTTGCATACAGCATGCTTCATAACTGTTATTCCACTTCAGAAAAATAAATCAGTGAGCAAAACAGTTCATCTTTTCAATAATAAAAAGAAATTTCTGTAAAACTTTTCTAATATTCTGATTGGATGATAGTACACACCTGTTGTTCCTTTCTCGCTAATAACAATAATTAAGCGTAAGCAAGACAAAGGGCTGTTTCTAACTGCCTGTTTCCACGAGCACAGTGTTCAGGAGATTGATTAGTGGTAACTAAATCACTGTCCTGGGAGTGCCGTCCACATGTGCGCAAGTAGAAAATACGCACGCAACAGTGTAAATATTTGCCGACTCGCCGACTGCATCGATAATACTTGCGAACTCGAATGATTAAGTAGAAAGTGCGTATCCAAGCAGCCCCGAATTAACTACGAGGATGCGCTCGCTGAGGCCGAAACGGATACTAAACCGAAAATATAGGAAAGATTCTATTCCAGTCAACTAAATTGCTACTAAACGATACCTCACTACCACACGCGGACTTAGTTGCTACTAAATCACTCTCCTAAACATTATCCTCGTCAAAAAACATTACAATGAGGTTTAAGCTTCATTAAGTTATCCCAATAAAAATTGAATATTAATCCAAAACTTGTAAAAAAAAGACAACAGATGTCTCATGTAAATAAAAATCGGATAGATATATCCGAGACACTATCTAGATTGCAAATAAACTCTGGTAGAATATTGCAGTCAATATAGAAAGTTAGCAGCCAAAAATACATGGAAATTAATTAAAGTTGATATTAACACTTCTTAAATTGATGTGTGATATCGATAAAAATGGCGGAAAGCAATAAGGTGGCATTAGCTCAATTGGTTAAAGCGCTGGTCCCGGATAGACCGAGAGGTCCTGGGTTCGAGTCCCAGATACGACCGTTCAGAATAGCGATGATATATGGGACATTTGATAAGGAGGCCACTGTCGAAGTGTGAATAAATATGCACCAATACACACAATTCTAGGTGTGTGTTGTTTGGATCAGCTGCAAGTGAGTGACCTAATTTTATTTTAATATTGTAGTCTAACAGTTTGGGTTCAACTAAAGGTATATAACCTTAAAAAATGCAGAATAGACATGTTACGTTGTCTTGTTCTTAGATAAGTACGTATTTTAAAATCTTTGTAGTCCAGCACTATATTCGGACCAAAATATATTTATACGCTGGCCACATTTAACCACTAGCAATATTGGAATATCGGCTGCTAACCGACAGTTGAATTTTGTTCTATTTTTTTACTCATCCATTCCATTAATGCGGAAAAAATATGTACTTAATAATTGTTTACATTATTTTTCTCCGATAACTTGTGACCCCGTGTAAGCGCAGAGTCGGATATTCCCTTGAATCATGAGAATTTATAATGTTGGTATTTCGCATAAAATCAGTGTGCAAAAGGTGAAGTGTCGGCTTACGCACAGATCTAATGAATGCGCAATACTTCACATTACCAATTATGAATATTGTATTACGTATTATAGTTTAGTGTATAGTTGTTATATTAATTTATGCATTTTGCACATCGACTAAATTTCGTATACGCTCGTAGCACGAGCGATGGTGAAGTGTTTGATTGCGCAGTCTCTAATGAATACATCATATTATTATAGATCGATATACTCGTACCTAAATGGTGTATTCAGGCTATAGGTATTGTGGTTACAAGTGGCGTGCATTGTTCTATGACCAAAGCTAGGCTGTGTGTGGTTTTATGACAGATTTTTCTAGTCGAACTCTCACAATAATTACTATGGAATACTCAGAATACACTCTCAGAATGTCTCTCTTTTTTGACTATTCAATAAATCTAATAAGAGTTACGGAAATGAGAGATCTCGGCATTATAATGGATGAGAAACTAAATTTCACTGCTCACATTCAACAAATTGTAAATAAGGGTATGAAAACTTTAGGATTTATATTAAGAACAATAATTTTTTTTGAATAGTTATAAGTAAAAAAAATTGCTGTACATATCTCTAGTTAGAAGTATAATAGAACATAATTCCATAGTGTGGTCGCCTTTCTACAAAACACATTCATAATGTCGAAAGAATTCAAAGAAAGAGGACATAAATTACTCATCGTTAATGAATATTTTAAATATTCCAACTATAGAAAACAGACGGAAAATTAACGACCTAACCTTTTTACTAAAAATGTTAAATTGTAAATTCGATTGTTCTGAACTCCTACATTTAATCAACTCAAACGAACTACAAGACAGACATTAACATTTTACATATGTATATCCCGTTCCAACTATAGTTTGAATTCCCCAATTCAACGCTTACACAGTATTGGTAACAAATACTTAAATGATGAGGACGTATTTGACAATAAACTAAACTTGGCAAATTTCAAAAGACGGATGAACGAATTGTTTCTGCCTAGTTTATAAATTATTATCAACTACAACTTTTACATTATTTACATTACTTGTTATTAATGTTAATATTGACTTTGTGGATATTGCACTATTTTTTTCTGTTACTGTGTATTTTGAGCTTTGGTGCAGTTTTTTCATTTTTCTTTTTTTCAAGTGCAACTTAACTTAGCTTGTCAAATGTAAGGAAACTTTTTTCGAGTGTAATTTAACATTTGTGCATGTTTTCTATTTTTTTCTTATGTGATTTAAAAAAAGATGTATCTGTAAGTAAAAGCACTCTGGGCGTTTAAATAATAAAATAAATAAAAATAAAATAAAAAATACAATCAATTATTGATAAAACGATAGAAAAATGAATAGTTTAATAATGCGTTCGTAAGTGTTAATTTGAGATGATAATACGTAATAATTTTCTTTAACTTTTCCTCCACAGAAGGCGGCACCGCAAAAAAACGTTTTTCTCGTGTTAGCCTTTAATCTAGCGGTAGTGTTAGAAACTAAAAATGAACCATTTATGAAATGGGTAAAACCTTTACCGGAGGGATGACATTATGTCCGTAATTTCAAAACGAAAATTTATGTGCAAAATTTACTAGCAGTGCAGTCTTACTATTTCACAACTTTTGCGTGGCTTTGCGTTATGTGCAACGCAAAAAAAACTAGACAGAGGAAAACAAATGTATTACCACAAGGCAGGTTGCAACAATAAAAAATATAAATTAGTAAAATATCAATGTAGAACGATTGCGCCATAAAAAAAATCAGAAAATCACAAAAAAAAATCTTGCAGTGTTATTTTTAATGGTTCGTTTTTATTGATGACAGCACAAGTTTTCTGCCTTTATGGAGTGCACGCCACTGGTGGTTACCAATGCATAACAATCAGAATATTCCAATTAAAATTAAAGTTATTGCTAAAAAGCAATAAGATTTTACCACTATCAATATATAAGCAGAATAAAATACAGCAACCAAACATAAGCAAATTACAAAATAATAAACTTTCCAGCATGGCCTATTTAATTATTTACAGCAAATTATTCGATCACTGATTTGAATAAGACGCGTTTTCTAGTTTTTCAACATCCACGAACGCCTTCCCTGGGGATAATGTTCTTATGATGTCTAGGGACCCAAGAATCCAGTGAAGAGATAAACCAAATCTCTATATATAAAAAAAATGAATGTCTGTCTGTCTGTCCTCGATTTTCTCGAATATTACTAGACCGGTTTCGCTAAAAACAGCACAGTTTGTTCCTTATAATGCCGGGAAGGTTTATAGAGTAGCTTGAATGAAATCCAATATGTAAAACTGTTGCTATAACATTTTAAAATTAGTATGAAAAACATTGAACCCGCCGTGTTGTATTGAGGTTAGCGCATAGATTACATATTCAAAAGAAGAAGGTTCGGTTGAGTAAAATATTTTCAAAATGGAAAACACAAATAGGTACTACTTAAGAACTTTATTATTTCTATACATTTAAAATAAATAAATATTTGCAATGAAATTAAATATTCAATCCAATGTTTCGTTTTTTAGAGATAGTAATATAATCATCACAAAGCATTAGTTTCGCTGTCAAATCAATTACGGCGCCCAGACGACAAGTAAGAATTCCAACTTCATAACTTTAATCCAAAAAAAAATCCCAATCAAGGCTGGGTACGTCGTCAGATAGTACAGAATAAAAATAATCCTCACGTAAAATATATTATTATAGTACGGGTTCACTTTACCGCTTCCCCGGATTTTAAAAGATAATTTGGTAATTTTTTCAACAATCAGTTCCAATTTGAAAAATGTCACACTCTTGCCAGTAAATAAATACACGAGCGGCAGTGAAGTGTTGTATTGCGCATAGTTCCGCATTAAAACAGTACAATTAACATATTATTAATGTAATGCGGCGAGTAATATCGCCACCTTTATTACTAAATTCCCTGTGACCACTTTGGCAAATTTACAGGAGAAGCAAAAAAACTGTTTATTTTTTAAACCAGTATGAATTTTAAAATGTTGAGGTATTCTTCGGATCTACGCATAACAAATGCAATAAAAAAAATTCAAAAGTACAATATTGTAGCACAACTTGGGACTGCTTTTGTTTACAGCAGAAGTATCCAACCTTATTTGTCTCACCCCCCCCCCCCACCTGTTTTCCATTATGATAGCTTTTTGCTCTTGGTAAATATTTATATGCATATTTCACAAATTACATCATGTAGTAAATTATTGTCCGGAGAAACATGGTTGGGTGTTATAAAAGAGTAAATAAAATGACAAAAACAACTATTAATCCATCTATAAATCAATATAACAATTGAACAGTTTATTTTGTTAAATGGTTCTTTCAACGATGTACATGATAAATTTGAATTCATAAATAAAATTCAATAAAAAATATTCGTTGCCCTCCCCCCCATTTCAGCCCTTCACCGCCCCCCATTAGAGAAATAAATATTTATTTTCAAACGATTTTTTTTTTACTTGATACCATTATTATGTTATCATACGAATATGAGGTTATCGTATAAATATGTAAATAAAAAAATTATATGTATACCGCACAAGAGTCCCACCTGCTCCCAACCATCTGGAGCCAGTGAGACTATGGCATCCCCAATTGGGGAATGTTGTGAGGCTGAAGGTATTGGGGAGAGGAAGGAGAAGGGGAAGAGGAAGGTGGGGAAATACCTGGCTATTCAGATCTGATCATCCAAACACGGCTAAAAGCCATTTCAAGCAACGTTTCAATTCTGAATGATGGTCTTTCACCAGGGGGATACTGATGAGTATCTGGAGTATAGATGGCGCCCATATCTCAATTTGTGAGAAAAAAAAATGAATTAAGGAATATTACTAATTAAGGTGACGATAATATGCAGTAACTCTCACTACTATGAATAGTCCTTGCCACACTATCGGCAGTCTAGAACGTGTGCAAATACAATCATTGTTATTACTGGAGTTGATGGTTATGTCTTTGAATAATGCTATCGCCTTGATATCGAAATTAAACACTTTGCGCATGAACTTATATATTTTGAGTGAGATTTTTTCCGTCAAGGAAAAGAATAAAATTATGAATAATATACGGTATATATAATATTAATTTGTTAATTTTATGTTATTTGAGCCGTGAAGTTGGAAAGCCCGCTTTGGATTTTTGGCTGAATTTGATGCATTCCCAAAAGTGTTCGAAATACATTGAAAGGAATGTATTATTATATACAAGGTGTTCCAAACAGTTTTTCGCGACCAGGTTTCAAAAATTTACAGAGCGGGTTTTGCAGTTCCACGACCGATGTATATATGTACATTATGCAAAGCATATTTGTGGCACGTTACAGAGTACTAGATACTCTAGTATCGGCCTAGAGAAAAACCACCTGTCAGAATCGAAACGTTGCTATAATGGCTATAGCCGTGTTTGGTGACTAGATCTGAATAGTCAGATACTTCGCCACCTTCCTTTCTCTCCAAAATACCTTAATAGTGTATTTTCACAGATTTTTTTAATTGTCTACAAAAATTAAGGAAAAAAATACAATAATGATGGCAATTTAATTTTATTTTTATGTTTAAGAATAAATTTTCTATAACGATCTAAAATATAGTATTTTTGACATGCCGCAAAAACGAAGTATTAGTTTTTGTTTGTTAATGTGGTGTTGACGTCACGCTGACCAATATCGGTGACAGCCGTCTTACCAGCCAGTGGTGTTCCGCGTTATGTACACCATAATGACGTTGTAGCCAGTTCGAACCATTTCAGTTCATGGTTCATTTTTAAAATCAATTATTATGGATGAAAGTATTAAAATTACACATTGTTAGTGCGATTATTAGAATCAGAAATATAAACTTTAAATCTTCCGCACATTTCCAATGGCATCCGTAGTTACTACATATTTACTATACTTTTAGATGAAAAAAAAGATCATTAGGTTTAGGTGATTATTTTGGCCTCAAATCCAAAATTAAGTTTTGTATGAAACAGGCCGCGCAGCCGTTCCTCTTAACTGCGATCCCGATTTCACGTCAATGACAACAAATTTTTAAAGGAGTTTGTGGGTTAATTATCACAATATTATTAAAAAGTATAAGTGCTGCACACATTATTATTTATGACTTATTATGAGTTTATTATGACTTACTTTCCACGTGTACTTTATTATATTTTTTAGAATTTAACTCACATTTATTTGACATTTTGGGCTTTTGTCATAGGTATTTATTTAACAAACATTGCAATTTCGTTGATTCGGTCCATTTAAGGCGATGCAATGGGAAGTAATGCAAAATCATGTGTTTTCGGTTTGAGAATTTGGTGGCCTAGAAATATTGTAGATAATTTAATTAAATACTGCAAATAAAACACACATTGGCCTTTCGTTTAACCGGGCATTTTTTTGGTATGTATTTTTATAAGCCTAGAAAAAAATAATGTATCAGACATTAAAAAAATGTTTAAAGTGCAAACTCTTCTACTTACGAACCCCTTTTCCGATATTGTCGTATTGTTCATTGTGATAAATTAAGTTTTTTAGAATATGATCTTTAGGATCGCCTTAATAGCATTATTATGCGACAAGCGACTCGCTAATATAACTATAAACTACGCAAAAATATTGTTTTTTTTTTTAAGAATTACATTTGCTGAATGACAGCTGTCATCCGAGAGAACCGGAACTGCAGTCAAGCAAAAAGTTATTAAGCCTAAGGATAAAAACAATGCCTTATCCTTAAAAGGAACTGGAATCAGGCCCGTGGGGTCTTCCACCGACAAGATGACTGCACTAAACCACTGAGCTATCAAGGCAGCTAACATATTTATAAAAATATATCTAATAACAACACAGATCGCTGTGAAATCAACAGATACATTCCTTAAAAACCTGTCCTGAGAACAAGTTTTTATACAACACAAAAAATACCTTTCCAGGGCGGTTTTTTGCACTCATTTTAATGATAGCTCTGCAAATGTTAATATTTCACTATAATACAAGCGTGACCAAAAAAACTACGAAATTCGAGTTGAACGAACAAATAATATGTGATCTGAATTTCACTTTTTGCGGTTGACCGCAAACAACGTTGTTAAATTCCATTCAATAAAAGATTTTAACTATAAATATACTGTAGATTAAATCCATGCTTAAATAAATATACAGACAATAAATAAGATTCTGTACTTTAATTTTGCTTTACCTCGGAAAGACAAACATTCCAATGTTAGGAAGTACCTCACAATATTTTAATTCCTTCTACTATCATCATAATAAACGAATAATGTTGTTTGATCAATGAAGGAGAAGTATTTAGTAAAGAACTGCGAAACCTAGGTATGAACTATGACTAACCGATTATTCGTTGATTAGTAGTCATAGTACTATCAGTACACTATAGTGATATATCGAAGTTAGTAGTGCATTATATGTTTTAAAATAAAATAAAAACGAAAGGGTTTGTTCTTAAAAAAAACTGCTGTCCAAAATTACCCAAATATAAATTTAACACGTATACCTGTATTTAAACAGATTTAGCAACCAAAATTAATTACATTAATAATGTGGTAAGAACTAAGATTGACTATTTAGCCAGCCGTCAAACACCTGAAGTACGGCGACAGTAGTGACATCTAGTTCCCATATAGTCGCCGGTGTTCCCTAATAGCATTATTCTCCTCCTGGTGTTCGGCTTGATTAGATTATCTCTCTTCGTTCTGTATTCAATTCATATAACTTGTTATCTCGTGTTCTTATTTATATTGTGTAAATTTAATCATAAGCTTTTATAACCGTTATACGAATAAATCGACTTCTCTTAACCATTGATGAGTCTCTTCATTAATCACAGATCCCAACACACGCTCCTTTGATGAATGCGTTATATTAAATATAACTAGACTCAACTTATAGGAATCCGAAAACACATAATTCCCAAATACATTGATTCTTAAAGTTGTATATAACTGTTTATGAAAAATAAACATAAATTCGCAGAAAAGACAGTTGTTCAAAACGACTGTAATATTATAAACATAACTATTATTGTGGTAGCGTTGTTGTTAAATTTAATTTATTTACTTACATAGATAACATTATGTTCTGTTGATAACTAAACTGCATAACTATTAAATTTAACAAAACTAAATAGGCACTATAATATTATACTTTATTACTGCAAACCACAATTGAATTAATGATTGTTAAAACACCTAATATGCCATGCATAAAAGTTATGGGAAATCAGTGAAAATATTGACATTTCATTGTTTTTAAATGCTTAGTATTTTGTCATATTAGGTCTATTTATTCCTGATATTTTAAAATTCCTTTAGGTTTGCGGTTTTCTAAACATAATTTGTTTATTTTAACAATCATCAATTCAATTGTTCTAGATCAACACTCACGGACGTTCTTCCCAACCCTGCTAGTTGCTCAGTTGAGCCGAAATTTTGCCTCAACACTGTTCAAATGCACAAAAACGATCTTCCCAACGAAATTCCCGATCAAATTTACAATCAATTTGGGATATCGATTTTTGTGGATTAAGTTCCTCTCAACAGAGGACTAGTTATAAAAAGTGTCAACAGGGTGAACAAATGTCAAACGTTATTATTCGTTCGCGCTCTATTTATCGCGATTCAAATATTGAATGACAAATATTTATTTCCGTTTTCGAATGTCAAAATATGTTTTTTGTACGTTATAAAATTGAAGAGAACTTATTACAAGCTACGTTTTGTCTTATTTTTCACGAAAGACAAACGTCAGATGTCAAATCTACGTCTATGAAAGTGGGCGGGCACCTCCATAGACAATTTAGGGTAAAAAATGCTTGGAAACAAGCTAACAGAGCGAATGCTAAACAAAACACTTGGCTGATCGGTGCCTCAGATTGATCATTCGAAAAGTTGAGAAGAACGGCCGATTGAGATTATTTCTAATATATTTATATTTTTACTTTTATTTCCATCTTCATTTTTCTATTTTGTAGACATAGTTACTATCATGTATAAAACAATATTAGAATACTATTGTTTATGATTTATTCAAACAGTATCATCACAATAAAAAAACTCCAGTGACAAAAATATTACGACTGAAAAAAAATTCATATAGATCAGCAAACGCCGATTCAAAATGTATAAGTTTTAATATGATTTATTATTATTATATTCGAAGTGAATATAAAAGCATCTCATAAAAACACGTTGTTATGTTGGTATCATTACATTCATAACATTTGACGTCACGGGTCTCAGTCGCACATATGCTGGTTTTGAATTCGTGTGGAGTTTTTTATTTGTCGATTATGTTTTGTATTTTTATGTATTTTTTATAATTTTGGCGAAATTTAAACTTAATTTGGGTGACTTTAATCTATAATTGTGGTTCAATATTGAAAGAAGATTATTCGTGGCCAAACCAATTGTCAATACGAATATTATGATAATGTTAATGTTAAATAGTATTATTATTATTTGAGTTTAAGTTTCTAAAAAGGTACATAATTTTATTACATACGAGTATGTTTCGTTATGGTTTACTAGGAATGGAATATTAAATTATGTACATTTTTAGACAATTTTAACCACAAAACTGCTCAAATTCGATCGGTAATAGATTTGGAGCGTTTTGGTGTAATTAAAATAATGATAACTGTGAAAACTTACTTTAGAAAAAATAAAATATATATTGGTATTATGTTAGATTTTTTTTTTATTTAATTTGACCGGAGTTCCTCATTCGGGACAGTGATAAATCTAACCTAACCAAGTTTTAATACATTTTTCACGACTTTATACCACTTTTCAAAAGTGTGACGATTAATCACTGTGCCGAGTTGTCTGGTTACCAATATTATGCGGAACGGCTGCGCTGCCTGTTTCATACATAACTTAATTTCGGATTTGAGACCAAAATACCCACCCAAACTGAATGATATACATTTTTCATCAAAGGTTTTTTAAATATCTAGTACGTATGATAAGTATTTTATTTATTTTTGTTTTAAATTATGAAATATATGCCATGAAAAAAAATAATTTTCATAATTTTAGAGGCAACTTATAAAATTATTTGCAGGTTTACTGTATTTAAAAAAAAAATCATATTTTCTATATAGATATGAATACGTAAATAAAAATGCAATAACAAAACATTAAAAAAAAAACCTTTTTTCTTGTCGATATTTTAAATTACGTACGGCAAATTTGTGTTCCAACGTAAATGGGTCGTTTTTAAATTTAATTTAAAGTCCACCATTATGCTTATTTTAATAATTTCATTATATTTTCAAAGTAGACGGGGTAAAACTTTTTTTTTAAATCACCGTTAACCCCTAAATAGTTGTTAAAGGTGCCTCTAAAATCACGAAAAAAAAAAATCCTTTAATGACCTACGAGTATATTTGATAACGTAAAAGAAAAATAAATAAATTACTTAATAACCGGTACTAGATATTTACTATACTTTTTGATGAAAAAAAATCATTAGCTTTTAGGTGAGTATTTTGGCTTCAAATCCAAAATTAAGATTTGTATGAAACAGGCCGCGCAGCCGTTCCTCTTGTGCATTACTGCAGCTAGCATGTGTCAGCCGCGCTGCAAAGGTCAATGTGAGAGTTTTATTGGCCGATAGAAGTCGTGTGCATATAATGTGTAATAGAAGCGCATTGAGCCATAGTCACATGGTCAGCACAGCACACAAACACAAACACAATGCACGAGATTTAAAAGCAGTCAGTGCCGGTTGATAAGGCGAAGGAAACTCGGTGTCGGTAGCCGCACTGGGTCAATATTGGGCCGCCATCAGATACGAGTAAAAATATTGTCGCAGAGACTTTTTGAAGCAGGAGTGCTAACGCTTTACGGAATATTCATTGTTTTTTAAGCCACTCCCTCACGAGTCGGTATAAAGTCAACATCGCCCGCATACAGCAAAAATGCGGCAATCAAAGTACGCAACACTGCTCCCGCGTGTATGTTAAATAAAACCAACATTTTGTTTTGAAGCAGTAATTCATTTTAAAATCATCGACCGGTTTCGCTTATCCCAAGCTTCGTCAGGGTAAATTTTTTAAATTTTTACCCTAACGAAGCTTGGGCTTGCGAAATAATATGACAACCACAAAGTACGAAAACACTAAAAAAAAACTGAGTATTATGTATATGGAACGGAGCGCCCTGGATATCACGCATTCTTACTGCGCCCGGTTTATACCGGGTTTTACCGACCCTTTGCGTCTTCATTTTGAAAAAAAAAACCTAAAATATTGGCATTTTTATGTTGACGAATAATTTTTTTATAACCATTTAAAATATGCCGTGTTTAATTTGCGGTCGAGATGATATCATCGTTTACGGCGTTGGTGACGTCACGCCGGCCAATGTTGGAAGGATCCCGGTAACAGCTGTCTTAGCAGTCAGTAGCGTTACCTGCGTCGTACCCAGTCAAATTCGGACGATTTAGGAATGAGCGATTTTGGAGCGTATAATCAATAATAAATTATGAACGAAATTTATAAAAATGCATATTTTAATACGATAATTAGAAACAAGAGGAGCTCGTGAAAGTACCCCGTTCACACGAGGTCTGGCCGTTTTTTGCTGCAAACGCGGTGTCAGTTAGACCAGTTAAACGTTAAATTTAGAGTAGGTATAACACGACGCCTATTGTTATCTTAGACCAGTGCTGCACAACCTGCGGCCCGCTAGCCCATTTCTTGCGGCCCGTGAGCCCTTTCATGCCCTCTACTTGGCTAAAACAAAATCAACGAGCTTATAAAAAATTTATAAATCCAAGCTTTCATTGTAAGCGGTATATTTGATTTATTTTTTCATCTTGTAGTTGTAGACGACCAAATAATATTTCTGAAAACACAGATTGATAAATGTAGATAGCATTTATTGGTTTGACCTCGGAGATGGGAAGAATTTTCGCCTGCGGCGCTTTTTTCACACGTTCTACGAAAGCTTTATTAAATGGTTACAGTTTTTCAAATGAGAAGAAGGTAACCCGACCAAATTTTCTTCGACACCCCGTATTTTGATATGGCATCTAAAGATTTAGCATTAAGTAATTATGAAAAGCGAAATTAGTTGATTTTTTTTAAATTTATAATAGTGATATACCTACTGGATCTGGACAGTCGGGACGTTTGCACGATATTCACAAAAACGGCTGTCAAGTTAACCATGTCCAGCTATATGTACCCTATCCCCTGAGGCCCGTGAATATTGTTATTATCACTGTCTAACGTTATAATAGATAAATTGGCCCTAAAAAGGTTAAGCATCACTGTCTTAGACTTATTTTCGAACAAACAAGATGGCTTCTGGTCTCACTTATGACAGTTTAATGGATATTTTGAAGCTCTATAGCTAACTGCAGAAATTGCGTAGCAGACTGGAAATAAGTATGTTGACCTATAAATTACATACAGAAAAAGCTGCGTATTTTATGACGCCAGAACTCCCAGTTAGAGATCTATCGATGCTTCGTGGGAGCAATGAGTCGTTCATGAACGAACCGTTCATTTGTGCCGGCTCATTTTTATGAGCCGTGAGCGTACGACTCCTGATAAACCGTACCACGGCTCAATTGATCTGTGACTCTTTTTTAACAAACCTTGGATGATTTGTACCTACACATATAGGCTGAGAGCCGTGGGAGCTGAGAGTCGTAAGAACTGGGGTATGTCATGAATTATGAGCCTCTTAAATGAGCCGTCATTCAATTGAGTCGAACGAAAATATTGAGCGTTTACCGTGACTCCCGCTCTTACCAAAATGAGTCATGACCCATCGCTAGTGTACATAGATTTTTTTTTCTTTGTAAGTTAGATTGACTACGAATTTTGGCGATAAATAAAAATAAATATTTGACGTGCAGGTACAGAAATAATTCATAACTTTCGGAAGACCAATAACATTTGAAAAACTTTGATAAGGAAAAGGTTGTCCATCTGTGAAATTTATTTTTTCTTCCTATTTATGGACGAGCTTCCAAATTCAATGGTTGAGAAGGTTTCTTGATTGTATTTCTAATCTAAATGGGATTTGCAAATTTCCAATCTCTGTAAGCGCCGTCGAACCATAGTAGGAAGACCTTATAAAATAAAATGTTATGTTCCTATAAAAATTATAAAACTAATTTATTTGTCCCTAGCAGAATCTATTGTAAGACATGGTATAACTTCTTGGGGACACTCATGCAAGATCAACATAAAGCGTGTACAGCTGATTTAAAACGCCATGGTAAAGTCGCTAATAAGCCAAACAGTTTTCAACCAAAGGCGAGACATTAATGTCATGTATAAATCAATTAATGTATTACCTGTTTGTGCTCAGTTATGGCAAAAAATTGTATTGCGACATATATCTGACAGTCCGTATGACAGTGGTGAATCCACCATACAAGATTCATACAAAATATAGGAATGATAGTACCAATGTTTCAAATAAATATGGCCAACGAACCCTTGAAATATTATACCATTAATATTTAACAAGTTACCATACGAATTTAAAAACAATTGCTCTATGACGAAATTCTCACCGATGTTGAAGTATTGGCTGTTGGGAAGTGACCTTGTGTATTGACGTTATTTTGCTCTTTCTTATATTCTTATGTTGTATTTTAAACAAATACGATGGTCGCCTCGATTGTATGATATCTGCGAACGTCTCGAGTGCTTCAACATTAATTCACGGTCATCTAGATTCTAGACACTACAGTATGTCTTAGCAGTATTCAAATAAATGTATCTAATTCCTATTGTTTAAGAACCCACAGCACATTCCACCTGAATTCATTCAGAAATAATATTGCCTACTTTAGTCCTCTGTCGCAAATGTGTCGACTATATAATACGACAGAGTTTCCTAATGTTTTTTTAAATTTTTTTATATGAATACCGCGCAAGAGTCCCAACTGCTCCCAACCGTCTGGAGCCAGTGAGACTATGGCATTCCCAATTGGGGAATGTTGTGAGGCTGAAGGTATTGGGGAGTGGAAGGAGAAGGGGAAGAGGGAAGTGGGGAAATACCTGGCTATTCAGATCTGGTCACCAAACACGGCTATGTAATGTAGACATTTTAGTCGATAATTTGTACAGTTTAAGAACAAATGTCCTGCTATTACTTAAAAATATATAAGAATGATCGGGCTAATTATATTATGTATCACTTGAGTGAGTTTTTGTAATTTTATGTTTTGTGTACCATTTGTCTAATTATTTGTAATTTTATGTAATTTGTGTATACTGAGTTTTTATAACTAGATTGTTCTCACGTAAGTGTGGACATCTGTAAAAACACAGTATAAATAAATTGTTAGTATTATATTAGAGTCTATTATCACTAAAACAAAACAGTTCTACTCTTTTTATATGATATTTAGTATTTGCCCCTACTGTAGTAATAGGCAGCCCGCTCACTGGGTAGAGAAGAATATCTCAACATTTATGCACCTCTAATCACAGTTGACACATGAAGAGGGAGAAATGTTCCATGGCACTGTACACAAACATTTTACAATACGATATATATATAATATTTTCTGATTATTTTCTTTATTTATTGCCTTATTATATAATAGCGTTGAACTAAGCTCCTGCTGACAGGCTACTTGCAGTAGTTTTAAGGGGGCAAATTCCAATTGTATGTAAATAATATTATATAATAAAAATAAACAAAGAATTAAATTGAATGAATTCATGAATTAATTAGAGTTTCCTGTATTGATAATCGGTTGGTGGACACCAATATAATGATTAATACACTGGTGACAGAAGGAATTAAGTATTTTAATCTATAAACCGATTATACGCGACAAATCGGTCCAAGTTTGCAATTGTGCACATTGTCATCAATCTGTAATATCTATTGGGGTCAAGTCTCTGTTGAAAATATAAAATATCTGACCCGGAAATCTATAAGAATATGATTTAACTCCGATCTCACGGCATATTTGCCGTATACACTAGCTATGCAGGTAAAATGATTTTTTTTAAATTAAAAAACCTTTGTAACTTTTTTACACTTGTTTTATTTTCTACCGGACCGGTTTCACCCTATCACCGGCATCTTCAGGCTAGTCTGAAGATGCTTGTGATAGGGTGAAACCGGTCCGGTCGAAAATAAAACAAGTAGAAAAAAATACAAAGGATTTTAAAGAAAAAAATCTAATTAAAATGGAATTCCATCATGAATTGACAGTTTCAAAAGTAGAAACAAGTAAAAAGGTGCATCAGGACGTATCCGGTAGACACGGATCACGTGGTACGCGCTCCGTCTCGTTCCAGCAGCACCGTCCATCATCACGTGATCCGTTAGGGAAAAAAAAGGTTTTAAATAAAAAAAAATGTAACCGGACACCGAAATGACATGTACATTTTTTACTCCAAATAAGCTCAGGAATCGTCGGTTAAAGTCTATCGGGTACGTTCCGATACATCTGTATATAGTGTATATTAATGGACAAAGAGAGGGAAGAGCAAAACGGCGTATTTCCCCAAAAATAAATCAACATAATTGAGACGATATATATTTTGTATAAACTAGCAGAATAATAAAATAATAATGGTCTACAAACGAGCGGTGATAAAGAACCCATCAAAGAGAAAGAGCCCCTATAATTGGTCGATGCCCATGAAGTTCGGTGAACGTGCTTTCGGCGTGGCAAAAAACTTCCACACGATAGACAACAGAATTCAGAGCGAATCTTAAAACTCATCTCTTTGGAAAATCCCCTATAATTGGTCGATGCCCATGAAGTTCGGTGAACGTGCTTTCGGCGTGGCAAAAAACTTCCACACGATAGACAACAGAATTCAGAGCGAATCTTAAAACTCATCTCTTCGGAAAATCCCCTATAATTGGTCGATGCCCATGAAGTTCGGTGAACGTGCTTTCGGCGTGGCAAAAAACTTCCACACGATAGACAACAGAATTCAGAGCGAATCTTAAAACTCATCTCTTTGGAAAATCCCCTATAATTGGTCGATGCCCATGAAGTTCGGTGAACGTGCTTTCGGCGTGGCAAAAAACTTCCACACGATAGACAACAGAATTCAGAGCGAATCTTAAAACTCATCTCTTCGGAAAGTCATATCCATGAATGGTACAGTTGCATACCCAAGTTACACAGCGAAGCTAGACGGTTAATACCTACCTAAAGTAATTTACAGATTTTTTTTAAACTTTTCATAGTCTGCGACATTCTAAATAACTACAAATATTTATAAATTTAAATAAATATCAATTCAGATAAACCTCCAGTAGATTCTTTTTAGATTTTTTCAAACATTTTTAAAATCTGCACTTCAGTCTTAAATTCGAAAAAACCAATTAATATTTTAAATAAATACCAACTTTTATTTGGCCACTTCTAATAAATATAAAATCAATAACGAATAAGAATTAAATAGTAACTGCAATATCATGCAATATGCAGTGTTTTCTAATATTGTGTCCTGTGCGTTCAAAATCATATCTTCCCCAAGCTAAAACTTTATTAAATAACTTGTTAGTCTGGAGTGACCTGCCAGGTAAGTAATATTTGTGGTGATTTTTCACAAAATGGCGCTATACAAATCATCCAATTATTATTATTAGTATTAAAGTATTTTAAAATGGCATTATTAGATTTAAATTAATTAAAAAGTGAAAAAGATACGTTACTGCAACGCGAGCGGTTTCATTGAACTGAGTCCAGTGGACACACTTGAGACTTATGCGTTTAGTATAAGCACGTAATTGATTGTTCGTGAAATAAGCTGTCACCAGCTGCCATAAACATATATGAATATATATATTTAAAAAAAACATGCATTAATTTCAAAGATATTACAAACATATATTATTATCCTTTTCACCGGTGTTTTTAGCTTTAAAACTGAAAACAAGAACGTGCAACATTTTTTGTTCCATTAGTATGAATATATAATGTGTCTTGTATTTTTATAGTGTAATTGGAATTCTACGTAGTAGTATTTTATAGTGTAATTGTTGTAACACTTGCTACGAAGCAACAATTCCTACATACCTGTACCTGTACCTGTAGAACGTAGATGTAGACTTTCGTTACCGGAGAACAGTGGAAAGGTGTTCAAAGGGAGAAGTTTTGCAGGATGCAAAAACAGGTAGCCAACATCTTCGAATAATAAGAAATCAGAAACTTACTCGAAAATATATATCTCAATTGAGAAGACGAGCAAATTCTTTTCAATAAAAAATATCAATGAAAGTCGGTCGTTTGTTGTCTGAGTGATAATAGACTGATCAACGCATTCACGTTTCAAGGAATGACTGGACACTTGTCTAAAAATTAAAGTCTGTATCGGTCTCTCGACTCTCTTTCTCAGACAGCAAAAGCAAAAATATTTAAAAATTTAACGATCATTTGTGTGTAGGTACATACAGCACTCATTTATGGAAATATGCCGACCGGTTTCGGCACAACCGTTAAGATATAGATATCAAGGCAGCTATAAAGAAAAATATTTGTTGGTTTGAATTTTTGTAACAGTAAACAAGTGATTTCGGCATTCAAATGCCGATTTTAAAATTGTTTCAATAATACCATACATGAACAACTCTTTGTCCCACGAGGGCACAACATCTCAGAATGAAGCTATAATTCAAATGGCTTTACCTTTGTTCAGTAACTATATCCTAATAACTGGTTACTTCCCAACATTACTCTCTTTCACCCCTCCCTATTTCAGGGTTGGCAAAAACTAGATTAAAGATTCTATAATAAAATACTGCGAGCATAATACATCTTGGTCCTAAATTGAGATAGAGCAAACATTTTATACATATTTTCATAAACCTTTAAAATGCCGAAATTCCCACTTCGTAAGCAGTTATTCCAGTTTTCTTTATTGTATAATACGTCTTATTTAGATGGGTAAAACATTTCAAAATTTGGGTGCAAACTACACAAAATAAATGGAAATTTGGACTACGCAATTTCAAGTTTATTCTAAGTCGATCCCAAAATTTAAATACATAATTAATTACAGGTGTACCACTTGACATTAAGGCGATGCAATGGGAAGTAATGCAAAATTATGTGTTTTCGGTTTGAGAATTTGATGGCCTAGAAATATCATAGATGATTTAATTAAATACTGCTGTAGAACACACCTTGACCTTTCGTTTAACCGGGCATTTTTTGGTGTGTCTTTTTAGAAGCCTAGAAAAAAATAAATTATCAGACATTAAAAAAAATGTTTAAAGCGCAAACTCTCCTATTTATGAACCCCTTTTCCGGTATTGTCGTATTGTTCATTGTGGTAAAATAAGTTTTTTAGAATATGACCGTTAAACATTTTAATAATTATGTCTGAGTTTTACAGAATAGAATTAGTTAATACGCATTTTGGTGATTGTTTTTTTGCGTAAATCGAAACATGCGGCCGATGTTAAGCGGGACTTTCAACCTTGTCGCCACCTGCATAAGGAGCGCGGGTTTTCGTTGGAATTTTAGCCGGTGGATCGCCTTAAGAACTCATGAGCCATATCAATGGACCTAAATAAAATTAAAACAAAAGATATTACTGTATTTTACTTACTTCAATCAATTTTTATTTATGTTTATAAATTGTCTATTCTTACATTATTGTGTTCTATGTTCATCATTTGTCTATACTTGACATTATTATTTTTTGTATTCTATAAATTCGAGATGAAGAAAGCATCGCTTATATGTGTATATTAATAAAGTGGTGAATACAAAGTAATTTGTAATTCATTTATAATACAAAAGAGTTTCCTGATAGTAATCCGTTGTATTTTATCAGTGAAAACAAAACCTACGTGATGTGTACATCGATTATCAATTGATGATCACTTCCTCGATGGGAAAGTCACATGACTGCTTGATGATTAATTATTATTGTAAGAATTTCGATTATGATTGTAATTATATGTCCTTAGGCGAGTAACATTGAACGCATATTTGTCGCATTTTTCTTAGTCGTGAGATAACTAAAGTAAACAAAGACAACAAAAAATACGATGAAACTTAATTTTTTACTGAACTTTGATTGTAAAGCTGAAGAAAGCGTGGTGAAAAAATCAAGAAGGATGGTTTGGACATATAGAGCGAATGAACGAAAACAGTAGAACATATGAAGCGAAATCAAATGGTAGAAGAAGTCGTCGATGCCCGAAGATATAGCAAGTCAAGCTATAGCAAACGAGCAAGGACCGCCACACATCTCTGTGTGGCGGTCTATCCTATCTGCTTACCCCTCCGTAGAAACGGCTTGATTGCTAGTTACTTACTGTGTTACTAATATGATATCATTAGATTCTATAGTCTACTTAGCAACAGAACAAGTTGAATGATCTATTCGTCATCAGAATAAAAGACTTTGATAATAGGTTAAGTTGAGACTTAATCGTAACCATTTTATTACAATCAAGCAATAACATTCATCATTTTGTCACTTTTATCTGACAAATCTGGATATCAAGCATTTCACCAATCGTTGAAAAAATTCCAGGGGCGTGCGATGCAAATTATATTATGACTGTAGCATTTTATTGTAATTAATCCATTAGCATTGCAAAAACTCAGTTTGGTTAAATGGCAATATTTTTTTAAAAAACTGCTTAATATTTCTTAAAACATTAAAAAAAACATAAGCGGCTTAATAAATAAAAAAAATTAAAACATGGTTAGTGGACTTGAATTTAATATGACAAGCATTTTTATAGACATAATCATCGATATAATAGTTAATTATCACAATTTAGTTAAAAGTAGTACGTTATTTGAAAACCCCTACTATTTGTTTTTATTTTATTTCGTTTTGGCATTGATAAATTAATGAATCTTCTCTATTATATAAAAAAGAACGTCCCGGACAGGCCGTGTTTGTTTGTTTTGTATTCAAATCTGCAATTTTATTCGAGCTAGATCTAATTTTTCACACTTGACTTTCGAAACAAGAGAAAGGTCACAGTCTACATGAGATTTCGACAAACCACCCCTTCCCCTTTTCCCATCCATTAAAGCAGAATGTTGGTACATCTTGATGAAATTTCGCACACTTGACGTTCAAAATAATACGAAAACTTTGGGTGGGGGTAAGGTTTGGGGGTAAAACAGAACAACCTCAAAACTATCCTCAAAACCATGCATAACCCCGGGAAACGCCGGGTACTTCAGCTAGTAACACATATTATTCATTTCATTAACGAAACCAAAATTGCTGAAATCAGCTTTCCTGTTGAACTGCAATAGTTTATCTGGGACTTTTCTTCACTCGCGTAGATTAACTTTCAATTGGATTGAGGAAGGAAAAGTTCCACGGACATACCGAAACGCTTATTTGGCTAGATTCAATGAATATTTTAATTTTATTAGATGTTGGAGACGGGGCAGCGACTTGTTGAAAAATCCCATTATTTCCGGGGAATTTATCGAGTAACCACGATATTGAGGGTATTTGGTCCTGGAAACCCACTGCAGAATAATCAACATCAAATATAAAGAAGTGCCGAGGAGTATGTTGCCTCTGACACTGGAGTTTCAGCAGTTGTGTACTATTGCAAGTTTTTGCGGGCCCTGGACGATGTATTTAATTTTGTTAATGTAAATCAAATTTAATAATGTTATTATTAAGTTCTGTATGTATTCTGTATTCTATGTTCACATTATCAAAACAATTTAACACATTTAAATAAGTCAATTAAGAAATAATCATTATTTAAATACGGGGAAACACATTATAAATGTAAAAACCTCACAGAATAGAGATGTTAAATATTTTGTAACTGAATCGGTTTTACCGATAGTAAATCATTATTTAAAAAAAACCCGTACAAATTAGAATGGGGTGGGAGTAAATAAAATCATATAAATAAGTCGTCACAAAGTGAATTAACCGCAATTTAAAAATAACCTTGAACGCCGAAACAGCTGTCACAATAATAAAAAAACTAAAAATACTTTCAGAACTTAATAATAACATTATTAAATTTGAATTACATTAAATTTAAAAAAAAAAGAGTTCTACGAATTAAACACAAAAACAATTAATATACTGGACAATGTACAAAACGCCCAGCTTCCGAGATTCGATTACATACTCTGATGAAATTTGTGTCAAATGGCTCTCTATTCAAGAGTGTCTCGTGTAGCAAAATGCAAGTAATTTGTAATCATTTAATTTGATTTCGGAACCGTAGTATTTTTAGAAGCACGGTAGAAATAATAAATAATATAATGAATTAATTGTTTCGCATCACTAAAGATTGAAGTCACTTACTCAGACAATTCGGCAAAACTGCCTTTCTCAATCAATAAAAGTAAAAATATTCACGAGAGTTGCATTACGAAATAATTCTAGAAAGTTTCGGGTTGCACAAGTGAACGCAGATTCAAGAAACGAT
>JAHDVE020007029.1:0-48885 GCA_022606495.2 Halesus radiatus | reverse complement strand
AATTTCAGAGACGTCAGAGGAAGAAAATTTGCGTGATACATCTCATTCGGACTGCGAAGACCGGATTCCACAGGTAAAGCCGTCGGGTTTCGAAGAACTAGATCGAACACCCCTGGAAGGAGATTATGTCCTGGTTGAATTTAAGAATCCCAAAGCCACTTTTTATTATGTCGGCAAAATATTGCATTCAAAAGACGAAGACAATGAGTTTGAGATAATGTACCTGAGAAAACATAATACCACTGGTAGCCAATTCACAATGCCACAAATTCCTGATTTGGCATCTGTTGCTGAGATTGATATTAAAATGATATTGCCACCACCATTGTTTACAGGTACAACCAAATGGCAAAATTCTTTTTATACTTTCGAAATCGAACTCTCAGGTCTAAATTTGCGCTAAATCTTATTTTTTTATAAGTTTATTGTATAACTTGAATAATAAACATCGATTTATAATCATTACTGTGTTTAATTTAGATAAAAAATGTAAGTTCCCTACATAGATTCATGTGGCCAAAACCGGCACACGGGTGTGGCCAGAACTGATTAAATTGAGGCCACAACTAATGCATGGGTCCAGTTCAATGAAAAAAAAATATTTAAAAATAATTAAAGAACTGTTACTGGATATATTTACATATATTAAAGACAGGTATTTTTATTGTACATTAATGTTGGAAAAATTATAATTTACATTTATGTGCAAGTTTGGTGCTCATTCAAAAACGAAAAAATCCTTAAGGTGGCCACAACCGGCCCACTGACCCTACTTTAAGTACAATTTTCATGATGGATTTTTGTGTTCTAATGAGTAAATTAAGAATATTATCATTAGCACTGCCCCATCCGATACCGATATTCTAATAGTAATTGGCCGAAATGCTCTTAAATGATATAAAACACGATGTCAACATTTTCCACGTTAATATTGTTCAATTTAAAATACTTATAAGAATGTGGCAAATATTTTCCAATAATATAATTTTATAAACAATTGTCATTGGAATAATCGCTATAAATGTACATCTCTAAATATAAAAACGAATGTTCGTCTTTTTGCCCAAGATTTTCTCGAAAATCACTAGACCGGTTTCGCTGATTATAGTACAGTTTGTTCTTATTAGTGCCGGGAAAGTTTACAGAATGGTATGAATAAAATCCAATATGTTAAAATGTTGCGATACCTGTCCAAAGGTAGTATGAAAAACATTGAACCCGACATGTTGTATTGAGGTTAGCCCATAGATGTACCACTCTGGTTAGCCATAGATTACATATTCAAAAGTATAAGGATTGCTTTGTTGGAATATTTTCAATATGGAACACACTTTAGGTACCTACTTAAGAACTTTATTATTTATATATGTTTTGAAAAAATAAATGTTTGAAATGAAATAAAATTTTCAAATGAATGTTTCTTTGTTTAGAGATAGTTCATTTTTATGTCAAATCAATTGTGGCACCCAAACGAGAAGCAAGCATTCACAACTTCATAATTTTATTTCAACAAAAAAAAATATTACATATAATATACGTTCTTTTTTAAATTAATAATTTTTTTAATTTAAAAACATTATTATAAGGTTATGCAAATTACGGTTGTAAAATATAAAGGTTTTCTTTGTGTCGTTTTTAGTTGGAACTACAGAGATACCAAAGGAGTGCACTCCCGGAGCTACTAAAAAATTAGACTGCAATGAATGCTCCTGCACCGAGGACGGGCAGTGGATCTGTACCGAAAAGTTTTGCTTCACAACAACTTCAACAGGTAAATGTCGAAATTAATGAAATCTTTTTAATCAATGTTTATATTATTAATTGATAACTAACTAACTAAACAACACAAACTTCATATTCCAATACAACCCAGACCGAAATATAAACCAGATCCTCAACAAACAAAACCCAGAATATCCCGATAGCACACACCTCATATAAGCAAAAACACTTTCAGTATTACGCAAACAAACTTTATAATTTCATGACCACCACTCTGAAACAACTTCTAACTAGAAATATAATATCTAAAATTAAATCTCAAAAAATAGGTCACAGCCTAGATCAAAAAATTAGGTATTCATAATAGTTAACAGTACCTTCAGCTATAAAACAAATTTCAAGTCATTAATAAAACAATATCAAAAAGCAACGGAACTCATCGATGTTACATATATCATAGATTTAGCTTTAATTTTGACAGTATGAGAATGCCCGTGATAGGGCGAAACCGGTCCAGTCGAAAATAAATAAGTAGAAAAAAGTTACAAAGATTTTTTAATAAAAATCCAAAACAAAACAAAAAACAGGATATGTATTCCTCTTCAAATTCTACACCTAATTTACATTTGTATATCAAATCTAAAACAATAAAACGGAACTAATCAATACACTTGTACCACATTTAACACATCCAGGTGAACACCTCAGCACAGGTTATCCTAGTGAGGTGGTCACGACACATATAACACTCCATTCAGAGTATCTCCTCTTCAAACCTACCTTACACTCCACATTATAAAACACCTATGATTCGTAGGTATAACGACAATACGAAATTTCTATCTTTACGGTATTTATTGTCGATATGTTACAAGGTCTAATCTAAGTAATGAAGAACACGCAAAACAACCAATCGCTCGTATATATTACACTGAGTCATGCTATCTCTTTCACAGTCGGTTGTCCCTTTCATACTCTTGGACATACGTTCACTACACTAACCATCATGGCATTTTACCGCAGGGGTTGGCAGAGAGGATGGACCGCCAAACAACTAGATCTTCATTCAAATTCATACATCGTCTCATACATTCATTCTGGTATTCCGACTTCTGATATGACCCAACTCAAGTATTTGATTCACTTGATCGTACCGTGTCTTTCTCGAGCTTTCCCGGGTTCTTCTTCTATTCACATTAGCGTCATATATTCTCCTTATATTCATTTCTTCGTTCATTCACTCTACATGCCCAAACCACAGTTAGTTAATTTCCTTCGACTGTGTCATCTTTGAGGATGCTGTGTGGAGGCTCTTTCAGAGAAAAAGAATGAGTGAACCTGGATTTTGAAGAGTCCCATGTTGAAGGAGGTAGGAAACACAGAGGCCGGCAAATCATTCCACAGTCAGTTTTCAACCGTATACACATGTTGTGCCGAAGGGATCAATGACGCTAATTCCTCGAGGCATCTTCCATTGAGATACCAGTAGAATAAGAACGGCATTCTCAACTGAAGTTTGTGCTCCAAAGATTGCAATCCGTTTGTTAAGATAGGCGAATCTATGAAACGGACCGCCCGTTTCTGCACAGAGTCAAGGGTTTTTTCAGATATTTTGGGGCTTTCGACCAGAGGGGGCAGCCAAATTCTACAGTAGGTCGCACTTGCGATTTGTAGAGGGTCAGCAGTTGTATACTATCTGCAGTATCTGCGGGCTCTGTACAATACACCCAGCTTCTGAGAAGCTAACTTTCCTCTGGCTACGATAGCTCCCATACCTGAGCTGGTCACTTCGGGTTACACCAAGCATATCAATGGGGGGCTAGTTGGGAAGATTTCTTCGATTGAAGGAGACTAGATTGTCATTTGTCCTATCCGATCAATACTCTAACCACTGATCTATTGATACCGTATTATTTTCCGTAATTTTACAAAAAACCGCCAACGACTCCACCAGAACTACCGCCGACACCATCACCGCCGACATCATCACCGCCAACACCATCACCGCCGACATCACCCCCCACATCAACAACAGAGCGTAAGTAAAAACACATATAATATTTTATATTTCCAAACCAAATCAGAGAGATATCTACACTCACATTAAAGGTTCGGTTCAAAACCCATGGGTCAACATAAACTATAGATTCGCAAAACACACTTCTATCGGTTAATCTCTTCAGTGTTACCAAATCATTACTCTAAAAGGTCCGACGAATACCATAAAATACTAACACCGCACATGAATTGAAATTTTCCATCAAATGAGGAAAAAAAATCCAACAACGTTCTTCACCTATGAACTTTTGGAAAATATATGTACTTTAACAAATCCTTATGCCAGTCAAAATAAGATACGGAACTGTTGAATTGTGTGTTGTATTTGGTGGTATACAGGGTCTGTCGCAAAAGCATCGAGAATTTTTTTTTTTCATACAATTTTTTGCCAATAAACGTACAAACACTTAATATTCTTCAAAATACGCCCCCTTGAGCGTCAATACACTTTTTATAGCGTTTCTTCCAGTCTTAGAAGGCACCCTGGAAGGCAGAAGATGAAACCCCCTTAAGGTACTGCTTCGAACCGGTTTTCACCCCATACAACGTCTCCAAATGGCGTCCATTTAGGTTTCGCTTGATGCGGGGGAACAAAAAGAAGTGTGGAACGTACGGCGGTTGCGACAGTGTTGCCACGCCTTGCTTAGCGAGGAACTCCTGGACGACGAGAGCTGAGTGTGAGGGGGCATTGTCGTGATGCAAACAAAATCCAGGTGTTGGCGATCTCCTTCGAACGGGGCGAATCCTTTCGCGTAACCGTTTCTTTGTCATGTTGCACTTCTCCGCTAGTAAGCGTACACTGATACAACGATCAGATTGTCACACTTCCCTCATTTTTGTGACGTTGTCATCAGTTTTGAGACGGTTATCCAACGCGCACATCGTTTTCAATTGATTCCCGGCCGTTTTGGAATTGTTTGTGCAACTCGTAAACTCTTGCCTGTGACATGGGTTCATCACCAGGTTCTCGATACCGGTTTTTTTAGCCGAAGGCAGATTTGATGGCTGACCACTGCTCCAGGAAATGTTTCATCTTGATTTCCGACGCAACGACAAAACACACTTTGCGCGGATCACTGTGCTAGCTCTACCGTTGCTTGGAGAGGATTGAGCAGTAGCGCGTTTGGTAGCTGCGACTTCCCCCTACCATTTCCACCACTCGGCGCATCCCGTTACCCCTTCTCATGATTTTTTTCTCTCGATTCTTTTGCGACAGACCCTGTATTACTATCTGGTCTATCTATGTCAAGATAATTTTTGCGCAAGCACACAACATTCAATATTATTTAGTTATACAGGGTTTTTACAAATGTTCACACTCACGTGAGAACAATCCAGTTTTAAAAACTCAGTTAATATACACAAATTACATAAAATTACAAAAACTCACTTAATAATACATAACACAATAGCAACCACAGATACAAAGAGCGACACAAGTGATACATAATATAATCAGCCCATTCGTTACTACATATTTTTAAGTAAAAATATCTAATGTAAAGAATGCAAGGCTACAAATGTAAGCGTAGTGAGTGAACTTAAGAAAGGGACGCTTATAGAGCCAATGAACGAAGAAAGGAGTAAGAACAAAAAAAACCGTAATAATAAGGAACTCCAGTGAAAAATATAATCTTTAAAAATATGTATCCATGTACGTCTGCAAACGCCCATTAAGAATATATAACTTTTATTATACGTAGAATGTATGAATTATGTATAAAGAATGAGCTAATGATGAATGTAAGTAAGTCTAAAGTCACGGTGTTTGAGAGAGAGAATACGAAAACAGTGTGCAATATAGTTGTGAATGACGAATACTTGGAGCAGGTCGATGAGCTTGTATATTTGGGAAGTATGTTTACGAAAGATGGAAAGACTGATAAGGATATTGAAAGAAGGGTGAATGCCGGAAAATCCATTAATGGAGGACTGAACGCGGTTGGCGCTAACAAAAAGTTGTCCAAAGAAGCGAAGCTATCAGTTTACAATGGAGTGCTGATACCAACCCTGATGTATGGTAGTGAGGCATGGAATTGGCAGAGGAAGGATGAAAGTAAACTGAATGCCGTAGAAATGAAATCTCTGAGACGAATGTGTGGTAAAACCATGTGTGATCATGTGAAAAATATTGAGATTCGTAAAGGATGCAAGGCTGATGTAAGCGTAATGAGTAAGATTAAGAAAGGGACACTTAAATGACTTTAAGTTCTATAAATGTTTAATCGTTGAAGAAAATAATATTAACATTACCTAAATGAAACATGAAAAAAACAACAGAAAATAAAATGATATCAGTTGCATCTGTGACTCGAACCCAGGACCTCTGCCTTTCAACCGCTTTACCAACTTAGCTAATGAGACCAGTTCAATTTATATCATCTTCATCGATGTCATATCTCAAATTCAAGACTTGTCAATGTTATTCTCCATTCTTAATCCCATATTATTGGCAACTATCTTTATGATGATTACAAAGTTCTTCACGAACACAATTGCAAACTAGACAGTGTCTCGGATTAATATCCGATTATTTTATTTATATGCGATACCTATTGAATTTTTATAAAAGTGTAGAGAATATATCCAATTTTTAATTATTATTTATTTATTAAGATTTAAAAACCTTATTGTAATATTTAAAATATTAATAATATTACAGGTTTAATTAAAAATTAATAATTGAATTCTATAAATGTTATTCAATATTAAAAAAAATATATATATATTCGTCACATAAATAAGAGTATTTATGTGCAAACCAATTATCAATACGGATATTATGATAATATTAATGCTCAATACTATTATTACTCTATAAGTTAAAGTTTCTAAATAGGTACATAATTTTATTACTTATGTTTAGTTATGGTTTATTATTAATAGAATGTAAAATTAACTACGGTAAAGCTCATTCTTGTTTTGACATTTCACATCCTAACCTCAAAACAGATCAAAACCGACCGGCCATAGACTTGGAGCGTTTTGGTGGACTTTTAAAAATTGAAACTTTGAAAATTATTTTAACTATGAAAACACTTTAGAAAAAAAAACGAAAAGTACTTGTATTTAAGTTTGAACATCGTAATTGATTAAAAAATGGACTGGAGTTCGTATTGTTCACACAAACATAGATTACATGCAATGAGTTAATTTTTTGGACGGAAAATATTTCCTGTAAAATCTGTAAAAAAAACAGATCTTTCTTTGTTTAATTAGTAATACCTCTGGGAAGAATTATAACGCTCCAAAATTAAATAAAGCAATGTCAACATTTTCCACGTTAATGTTGTTCAATTTAAAATGCTTAAAAGAATCTACCGAACATTTTTTAATAATATAAATGAATAAACATCTTTTATTGGAATAATTCCTCTAAATGTACATCTCTATATATGAAAATGAATGTTTGTTTGTTTGTCCTCGACTTTCTTGAAAATAACTCTACCAGTTTCGCTGTAGCACAGTTTGTTCTTATTAGTGCCGGGAAGGTTTAGAGATTAGTTTGAATGAAATACAATATGTAAAACTGTTGCTATAACGTTTTGAAATTAGTACGAAAAACATTGAAGCCGCCATGTTGTATTGAGGTTAGATCATAGATATACCATCCTGGTTAGCCACAGATTACATATTCAAAATAATGAGGTTTGTTTGGGAAAAATATTTACAAAACGGAAAACACAAGTAGATTAAGAACTTTATTATTTAGATACATTTTGAAATGATTTTATCTTTGTTAGAGATAGTTACTTTTGCTATCAAATCAATTATGTCACCCAAACGACAAGCAAGAATTCAGAGCTTAATACCTTTATTCCAAATAATATAAAATAACATATAACACGCCAAATATATTATTTTTTATTAAATAATTATTAATCAAATTTAATAATGTCATTATTTAGGTTGTGCTAATTATGAATGCAAAATATAAAGGTTGCCTTTTGTCGCTTTTAGTTGGAACTACAGAGATACCGAAGGATTGCACTCCCGGAACTACTAAAAAATTAGACTGCAATAACTGCTTCTGCAACGAAGATGGGCAGTGGGTCTGCACCGAAATGTTTTGCTTCACAACAACTACAACAGGTAAACGTTGAAATTAATTAAATCTTTCAAATCAATCAAAATATTATCAATTGTTAACTAACTAACCAACAAAAACTTCATATTCCAATGTAACCTCAAACCGTTATAAAAACCAGATCCTCAACAAACAAAACCCAGAATATCCCAATAGCACACACATCACAAGCAAAAACACTTATTACGCAATCAAACTTTATAATTGCATGACCACCACTCTGAAACAACTACTAACTGTAAATATAATATCTACAATCAATCTCACAGCCTGGATCAAAAAACAAGGTATTCATATTATTCAAAACAAAACCAAAAACCAAACCAAACATAACCCAATACATAAAATACTATACTTACTTGATAGTCCCTTCTCTATTTTTTCCGTGCAATATACCTTAATATTATCAAACTTAGTCGAAAGTATCTATAATTAATTTTTTTCAAAAAAAGGTATTTGCCTACTGTAACTAAAACAAAAACTAAAAATGTGTTTCTCTTCAAATTCTGTACCTAATTTACATTTTTATGGAAAAACTAAAATATTAAAACAAAACTAATCAATACATGTACCACATTTAACACATCCAATTGAACACGTCAGCACAGGTTCTCCTAGTGAGGTGGTCACGACACATATAACACTCCATTCACAGTATCACCTCTTCAAACCTACCTTTCACTCCACATTATAAAACACCAGTAATTCGTAGGTAAAATGACAATACGAAATTTCTATCTTTACAGTATTTATTGTCGCTATGTTACAAGGTCTAATCTAAGTAATGAAGAACGGTTGTCGCTTTCATACTCTTGGACATACGTTCACTACACTAACCATCATGCCATTTTACCGCAGGGGTAGGCAGAGAGGATGGACTGCCAAACAACTACATCTTCATTCAAATTCACACATCGTCTCATACATTCCATTCTGGTATTCCGACTGCTGATATGACCCGAGTCAAGTATTTGATTCACTTAATCGTGTCATGTTTTCCTCTACATATTCTACTTATATTCCTTTCGTCGTTCAATCGCTCTACATCTCCAAACCATAACCACAGTGAGTTAATTTCCATCCAGGCCTTTGTCACCTTTGAGGATGCTGTGTGGAGGCTCTTTTAGAGGAAAAAAATTTGGAAACCTGGGTGTCGGAAGAGTCCCATGTTGTAGGAGGGAGGAAACACAGAGGCCGGCAAATTATTCCACAATGGAGCTGGAAGCGACCCGCTCTCATGTGACAAATGTCAACCGTGTACAAATGTTGTGCCGAAGAGATCAATGACGCTGATTCCTCAGAGCATCTTCCATTGAGATTGCAATCCGTTTGTTAAGATAGGCAAATCTATCAAATGGACAGCCCGTTTCTTCACAGAGTCAAGTATTTTTCAGATATTTTGAGATTCTCGACCAGAGGTGGCTGGCTGCCAAATTCTACAGTTGGGCACGCTTGCGATTTATAATGGGTTAGCAGTTGTGTACTATCTGCAGTATCTGCGGGCCCTGTACTACAGTACAATATAGCTTCTGAGAGGCTAACTTTACTCTGGCTTCGATGGAGCCCTCATACCTGAGCTGGTCACTGTCACTGGGTTACACCAAGCATATCAATGGGGGGCTAGTTGGGAAGATTTCTTCCATTTAAGGAGACTAGATTATTATTTATCCTATCCGATCAATACTCTAACCACTGATCTAATGATACCTTATTATTATTCGTCATTTTACAATAAACCGCCAACGACTCCACCAGAACCGACGCCGACACCATCACCGCCGACACCATCACCCCCGACATCAACAACGGAGCGTAAGTAAAAACACGTATAATATTGGAATTTACACTAATTAATAATCTTCCATTAGAAGTATTTGCTGAGGTGATTTATGTATTCATTTCTTTTTTTACAGACATTTTTATAAGCAATTATTATATAGAATGATGTATATAATAATAATAATAATAATCGGATGATTTTTATAGCGCCGTTTTTGTGAAAAATCACCTCAAGTGCTCTGTACAAATATTACTTCCTATTCTTTTATTATTCTTATATTACATCTATTCTGTGAAGTTTTTTTTTTTACATTTATTTTCTCTTTTTGGACAGCCATTTATACAGTATTTATAGACCGTATGTATGTACTGTATGTATGTACTGTGAATTATAATTATATAACAGCGTATCATGAACGCCTCACTAGGAGAACCTGTACTGAGGTGTTCACGTATTTACGATTTTTTTTTTTTTTTTGTATGAATACCGCACAAACTGCTCCCAACCGTCTGGAGCCAGTGAGACAATGGCATTCCCAATTGGGGAATGTTGTAAGGCTGAAGGTATTGAGGAGGGGTAGGAGAAGGGGGAGAGGAAGGTGGGGAAAAGGGGAAATAGTATTATATATATAGTATTATTGTGAAATGGTTATTCTTGTTTTACTGAAAGTATTGTAAAAAAGACAAAAATGCAAATTAATTAGTTGTATTTAATATAAATGTCGTTATATTTAATTTGGGGTAATTGTGTCATAGAAATTAATTAGTTGTATTTAATATAAATGTCGTTATATTTAATTTGGGGTAATTGTGTCATAGAAATTAATTAGTTGTATTAATATAAATGTCATTATATTTAATTTGGGGTAATTGTGTCATAGAAATTAATTAGTTGTATTTAATATAAATGTCGTTATATTTAATTTGGGGTAATTGTGTCATAGAAATTAATTAGTTGTATTTATTATAAATGTCGTTATATTTAATTTGGGGTAATTGTGTTATAGAAATTAATTAGTTGTATTTAATATAAATGTCGTTATATTTAATTTGGGGTAATTGTGTTATAGAAATTAATTAGTTGTATTTAATATAAATGTCGTTATATTTAATTTGGGGTAATTGTGTCATAGAAATTAATTACTTGTATTTAATATAAATGTCGGTATATTTAATTTGGGGTAATTGTGTCATAGAAATTAATTAGTTGTATTTAATATAAATGTCGTTATATTTAATTTGGGGTAATTGTGTCATAGAAATTAATTAGTTGTATTTAATATAAATGTCGTTATATTTAATTTGGGGTAATTGTGTCATAGAAATTAGTTGTATTTAATATAAATGTCGTTATATTTAATTTGGGGTAATTGTGTCATAGAAATTAATTAGTTGTATTTAATATAAATGTCGTTATATTTAATTTGGGGTAATTGTGTCATAGAAATTAATTAGTTGTATTTAATATAAATGTCGTTATATTTAATTTGGGGTAATTGTATCATAGAAATTAATTAGTTGTATTTAATATAAATGTCGTTATATTTAATTTGGGGTAATTGTGTCATAGAAATAACCCGTTCCTTTTGATTTTATAATATAATATATTTAATTAAAAATATAGACTTTGTATGAATCCACTTTTATTTCGTATATATGTCAACTAGTTTCGATTCTGCTGAAACTTCATCAGGACTGAAAAATATACTATAAATTAAATATGCAGTGTATTTTTCTATCCCGATGAAGATTCAGCAGAATCGAAACTAGTTGACATATATTCAAAATAAAAGTGGATTCATACGAAGTGTAATTCTTTTAATTTGTCACGTTAATCCACAAAGTTTTTGCTTATTGTGAAAATCTAATATATTTAACGTGTTGGTGTATTCTCTCTTGTTTGTTTTAAAGGTGTAGGCATTATTTAAAATGCCTTTGTCCCCTTTTCGCATATTTTATGTAAACCTTATGAATTGCAGATAACAGGGTATTTTTTTAAAATTAAGAATGAATCGTCACTTAAGTCACAAGTTTTTAAAACGCTATTGATAGGTTCTGCAAATTATGATTGTAAAATATTAAGTTTGTTTTTTTGTCGTTTTTACTTCACATTTTTTGATTAACTTGATGGTGCCATGTCTTCCTCGTGCGTCCCCGGCTTCTTCTTCCATTCACATTTTCGTCATATATTCTCCTTACACTCCTTTCTTCGCGCATTTGCTCTACATGCCCAAACCATCTAAGAGTCTCTTTCTTAATATTACTCATTACGCTTACGTCGCATTACATTCTTTACGAATCTCGACATTTTTCACACGATCATACATTGTTTTACCACACATTTACCTCAGAGATTTCGTTACTACGGTATTTAGTCTACCTTCATCCTGCCTCTGCCAGTTCCATGTCTTTCTGCCATACAACAGGGTTGGTAACAGCACTCCATTATGGACTGCTAGCTTCGCTTGTTTTTGTGTTTCTCCATTTATATGTATTTCTTAAATTTAGTAAAATAACTTTAATGCTAGTGGTTGCGATCCCTGGTTTAGAGGTTATTTAGAGGTAATTTAGAGGTCGCGGATTCAAATTCTGGCTTGTGCAAATAAATTTTAATTGATCGAAATCTCTTATTTCTGTATCTTTTTTTTAAAGAGTGGTAGATACTGTCAGTATCGCCTTGTTGAAAGATTACCATTCAGAAACGAATTGTCGCTTGAAATTGCTATAGCCGTGTTTGTTTACTAGATCTGAATATCCAGGTACTTCCCCACCTTTCTTCTTCCCCTATCTTCTGCCTCTTCTCAATAGATTCAGCCTCACAAAAAACTCCATTTGGGGATGCTATAGTCTAACTGGCTCCAGACGGTCAGCTGAAACCCTTTTGTGGTATCACATAAAAAAAATAATAAAACATTCTGTAAGAATTTTAATTTATTATTTTTGAGACAGCTGTTTCGTCGTTCAAATCCGGGAACGGCTTTCTCAACTAGATTCAAAGAATATATACGTTGCTATCATAATAAAAGCACTTTTTCAAAACCCACAGAACAACTCTTAGTGAATAATCACATGTGAACATATAGAAATAAAGGATTTTAGATTAAATTTACTTTAGCAATTAGGAATTAATAAACGAAAGAATGATCCTAATATAATGCTAGTTAATAAAGTAAGGACAATCATTTATTATTCACTTCTCAGTATGATCACAAAACCTAAACAATGCAATTCAGAGAATTACCAAACACATTTAATTTCATTGACTTAAATGGCATTCACGTCATTACAAACCAATTAAGAAAACACTGTCATCACTCTATGTGGAAAAAATAGTTTTCAACTGTAAGTACCTCACAAAATAGAGAATTTTTGATAAACACAATTATTTTCAAAGTAAATTGCTTTTAATTGTACTAAATAATTTTAACACCTTCCAAATTTAAAATGTGTGCATTTACAGCTAGTGAGAATGTAACATTGTTATTTTACAATTAAGATCTGCAAATTATGTCTACAAATGTTGTATTTTTGTCGTTTTTAGCTGGAACTACAGAGATACCGAAGGAGTGCACTCCCGGTACTACTAAAAAAATAGACTGCCATGACTGCTTTTGTACTGACGACGGGCAGTGGGTCTGTACCATGTCGTTCTGCTTCCAAACAACTTCAACAGGTAAACATAGAAATCAAACAAATCTTTCGAATCAATCAGCACATTGCATAATATGTGATACGAATGAGACAATGGATGAATACAGAATAAGTAGGCAGTTGTTGTAGGAGGGAGGAAACACAGAGGCCGGCAAATCATTCCACAGCCGAGCTGAACCACGTGTTCTCATACGACAAATGTCGACCATGTACAAATGTTGGACGGGCGTTCGGCGTGTTTCTCGAATGTGCACCGGTGCCGAAGGGATTAATGGCGCTAGTTCCGCAGAACATCTTCCATTGAGATACCGGTAGAATAAGGACAGCATTCCCAACTGACGTCTGTGTTCCAAAGATTGTTATCCGTTTGTTAAGATAGACGAATCTATCAAAAGGACCGCCCGTTTCAGGACAGAGTTAAAGGTTTTTTCTGATACTTTGGGACTCCCTGCCAGACAACTGTCTAATTCTACATTGGGCTGCACTTGTGATTTGTACAGCATCAGAAGTTGTGTACTATGAAAATATCTGCGGGCTCTGTACAATACGCCCAGTTTCTGAGAGACTAACTTTACTCTGGCTTCGATGGAGCCCCCATACCTGAGCTGGTTACTTACGGTTATACCAAGCATATCAATGGAGGGTTGCTGGGAAGATTTCTTCCATTAAAGGAGAGTAGATTGTTATCTGTATTTCCGTCAACATAATCTAACCACTGATCTAATGACAGCTTATTATTATCTGTCATTATACAAAAAAAAAACCGCCAACAACTCCTCCAGGACCGCCGCCGACATCATCACCGCAGACACCATCATCGCCGATAACATCATCGCCGACACCATCACCGCCGACACCATCATCGCCGATACCGTCGCCGCCGACATCAACAACGGAGCGTAAGTAAAAACTCATATAATATTGAAATTTACACTAATCTTCCATTGGAAGTATTTGCTGGTTTGTTTATTTATTATTTTTTGATTTATTTGCAGACATTTTTTATATAGAATGATGTGTATGTACTGTAAACAATAAATATATAAATAAATTAAATAATGTACTTTGAAATTTCTTCAAACGATTTGTAACAGTGTGGCGTCATTATTAATTAAAAACAGAACCAGTCTCTGACAAGCAGCAAGGTAGCAAGATGCCACCCAAAATATGTGGAAAAGCAACCAAGAAGTCGGGCAAGGCCCAGAAGAACATCTCCAAGGTAGACGAGAAGAAGTTAAAGGGCAGGAGGAAGGAGTGCCATGCAATCTACATTTACAAATTGCTGAAGCAGTTCCACCCCGACACCGGAATCTCCCCCAAGGCAAAGAGCATCATGAACAGCTTCGTGAATGACATCTTCGAGCGCATCGCCGCCGAGGCGTCTCGCCTGGCCCACTACAATAAGGGGTCCATGATCACCAGCAGGGAGATCCAGACCGCCGTCAGGCTGGTTCTTTCCGGCGAGCTGGCCAAACACGCCGTATCCGAGGGAACCAAGGCCGTCACCAAGCACACCAGCTCCAAGTTGCACCCCGACACCGGAATCTCCCCCAAGGCGATAAGCATCATAAACAGCTTCGTGAACGACGTCTTTGAGCGCATCGCCGCCGAGGCCTCTCGCCTGGCCCACTACAATAAAAGGTCCATGATCACCAGCAGGGAGATCCAGACCGCCCTCAGGCTGGTTCTTTCCGGCGAGCTGGCCAAACACGCCGTATCTGAGGGAACCGAGGCCGTCACTAAGCACACCAGCTCCAAGTTGCACCCCGATACCGGAATCTCCCCCAAGGCGATGAGCATCATGAACAGCTTCGTGAACGACGTCTTCGAGCGCATCGCCGCCGAGGCCTCTCGCCTGGCTCACTACAATAAGAGGTCCATGATCACCAGCAGGGAGATCCAGACCGCCGTCAGGCTGGTTCTTTCCGGCGAGCTGGCCAAACACGCCGTATCCGAGGGAACCAAGGCCGTCACCAAGCACACCAGCTCCAAGTTGCACCCCGACACCGGAATCTCCCCCAAGGCGATAAGCATCATAAACAGCTTCGTGAACGACGTCTTTGAGCGCATCGCCGCCGAGGCCTCTCGCCTGGCCCACTACAATAAAAGGTCCATGATCACCAGCAGGGAGATCCAGACCGCCCTCAGGCTGGTTCTTTCCGGCGAGCTGGCCAAACACGCCGTATCTGAGGGAACCGAGGCCGTCACCAAGCACACCAGCTCCAAGTTGCACCCCGACACCGGGATCTCCCCCAAGGCGATAAGCATCATAAACAGCTTCGTGAATGACATCTTCGAGCGCATCGCCGCCGAGGCGTCTCGTCTGGCCCACTACAATAAAAGGTCCATGATCATCAGCAGGGAGATCCAGACCGCCGTCAGGCTGCTTCTTCCCGGCGAGCTGGCCAAACACGCCGTATCCGAAAGAAACCGAGGCCGTCACCAATTTCACCATCTCCAAGTGAAGAACCAGATAAATAAATCAACGACACCCAATAGCAAACACGGACGAGGCGAACAACACAACACAACAAACAAACAAACAAACAAACAAACATTCCATATTTGTAAAAAGCATTAACTTCATAGGTGTCAGTTATATTTATAATAAACATTATAATTTAGCTAGATCACTTTTTGTTTATCAATAGGCTGAAAGGCACTTTTTCATCAGAATATTAAGTCCAATCTCATGATAACAAGACATGTTTTGCGTTGATAGTGTTAATCGGTAATGATTTCGCTGATGCGTTGAAAATACTACATCGAAAGATAGTTAATTTTGGTTATTTAAAATGTTTTGTTGGCGATTTCACTCGATATTTGCTGGTTTTTTGTTTACATGGTGAAGATTCACCCCTGTGTCCTTGTTCACAAAAGATCACACTTTTAACAAGGACACAGGGGTTACAATTCTTCACCGTAACAATAAAAGCTAAAAATTGGATAACTTAGAAGCACTCGAAATTAGAAAATCCCTTAATAATAATGCTAGTATTTTAAATAACCAAATTAACTTATCTTTTAGTCCCATTTTGAATATTTTCCCAATAAATCGCTCTGTTCTTCCCGGAAATCCTACAATTACCCCTACCCATTTGCTTACCCCCCACTCCAACACCTAAAATTTAAATGTCTTGTCAATATTTTATATCATAAGTTAGTTTTAATATTCTCCTGATGAAGGAAGGGTGCTTCCGAAACCGGTAGAGTTTTGATAAAATAAAAGTGGTCTACAACAAATTTATGTGTTTTTTATTGTAAACAAACATTCGTCCAAGTCAAACAAAATATATAATATATGGACTGGTACTGAAAGACAACTTAATATTTTCGTTGATTTCCTAAATAAAATCCATAAAAAAATTGTATTACGACTTAAATATTTTGAATTTAATATATATCGTAAAGATATACTTATACAGATCGTTATTCATAACACGCCTAATCATACTTTAGCTAAAACTTTATCAGCTATTCATTCCATGCTTACTTAGTAGATTCGTTAAGGGGGAGAAGGACGTCGGAGAGTTATTATTTATTAATTCAAAATAATGATAGTATTATTACGCAATACTATAAACATTATGTTTTTAAATAGAAAAATATTTATTAAATAGTTTATAAATTTACATAGGCTTAGCATTAATCAAAATATAATCAGAAATATTACTTTTTCTGACCGTTCCATTGTATGTTTTACAAAATATTTAAAATACAAATATGATTTTTAAAGTGGAGAAGAGTATGTTTAATCATTTATTATTTTTGCAAACAAACATAACCAAAGATTTTTAATCCGCATTACAAAAAAAAAAACATTGAATTTACGTAGTGTTCTTAAAAAAGTTAAATTACACACTGTTCTTTTTTTAATTTATCTAATCGACATGTTACAGAAAAACCTTCACAATTTTTTAAATGTTTTTGTAAAACATGCGTAGAATGGTCAGAAATGTGTAATATTTCTGATTATATTTTGATAAATGCTAAGCCCATCCAAATAAAAAAAAAACGTAATAATATTTTTCTCTTTAAGAACACCATGTTTATCGTATTGCACAATAATATTATCATTATTTTGAATTAATAAATAATAACTCTATGACGTCCCTCTCGCCCTTAACTTACCTTTATCAAATAATAATTTTAACAAAGAATTAAATACAATTAAACAGATAGCAATAAATAATGGTTATAGTAATAAATTAATAAATAACATGTTAAACAAAAAGTTTTAATGTTTTTATAAAATATATATATATATATCCACAAATAACTAATGTTAGTAAACAGTGGAGAAAAATATTGTTTTTAAATAATAATACCTCAAATTTAATAATTAAAAACTTGCCAAATACCAACCAGCTTTGTAAACTAATAATAAATTAGAAAATTATATTTTAAGCAACAAAGATACAAATAATATTTTGAATGTGTCAGGAGTATATGAATTGATTTGTAATGATTGCAACTGTTTTTTTTTTACATAGGAGAGACATCTACAAATTTCAGTACTAATACCTAACTTTTGTGTTCCCTAACTCTAAAGTTAGGGAATACTTAGATGTTTAAATAAGAACGACTGTTCTGAATTTTGCAAATCATATTTTAAAAAACAATCATTAGTTTGATATAAATAAAGGTTTAAAAAATTTACATACAAATACAACCGATTTACAATTAGACAAATTTGAAATTATTAATAGCGAATTAAATTTAATTAATAACCAATTTTTTTTTTTAAGTAACTGTTTCTTAAATTTATTTTCATATTAATATTAATAATGACGGCCTCCATGGTCGAGGGGTAAGGATCTCGACTACGAATCTGAAGGTCGCCGGTTCAAATCCCGGCGTGCGCAAATAAATTTTATTTAATTAATTTGTGCTGTTTCACAATTAATTCATTTAAAAATAACATATAATATAGAGTGGAAGATACTCTCAGTATCGCCCTGGTGAAAGATCACCATTCAGAATTGAAACGTTGCTTCAAATGGCTTTTAGCCGTAATTGGTGACCAGATCTGAATAGCCAGTTTATTTCCCCACCTTTCTCCTCCCTTTCTCTTTCCCCTCCCCAATACCTTCAGCCTCACAACAATTCCCAATTGGGGATGCCATAGTCTCACTGGCTCCAGGCTTTTAGCCGTGTTTGGTGACCAGATCTGATTAGCCAGGTATTTCCCCACCTTCCTCCTCCCCTTCTCCTTCCCCTTAGAATACCTTCAGCCTCACAACATTTCCGAATTGGGGATGCCATAGACTGGCATTCCCAATTGGCTCCAGACAGTTGGTAGCATTTGGGACTCCTGTGAGGTATTAATATAAAAAAAAAAAACTTTTTTAAACTTCTGATATAAATTTGTCATTCAATATTTCATAATATTTTTTTTTTGCATTTTTGATTAATTACTTACCTACTTTAATTAATTTTTGTTTATATTTATAATTTGTCTATTCTTAAATGATTGTTCTAATTTTTTATCATTTGTCTCTACTTGAAATTATTTTTTTAGTATTCATATATTCCTGAGGATGACAGCATTGCTGTCGAAACATGTCGAAATATTTATAAATTGTAATAAAAGTGGTTCATACAAAATACATTTTAATTATTTAATATACTTTGTATTTGCCACTTTATTAAGAAACACATATCAACATGTTTCGAAAGCGAAGCTTTCTTCATCAGGAATATATAGAATACTAAATATAATAATATTATTAAATAATTTAATATATTAATAATATTATTTTTTACGATGTGACATTTAATATGACATTCTTTGAAATAATTCCTTCCTTTTGCAAATAGCCAATTTTGAACACTGGTGGTACAAAGACTATGGGATTTGGATTTCCTAGTATCAGTACTCAGTGAGTTGAACATTTTGGGAGCAATATGAGAGAACCGTCATCGTGCGAAGGCTGTTTTCGTTTGGGGAATTATTCATTTTTGGTGTGATGAGCAGCGGGTGTAAATTTTTTGTTGTGTTTTGTTCATTAAATCTTTTTTTTTCCATATGTATATAAGAATAGTTTTTTATGTATAGCTGTCGAATGTCTAGGATTGCGAATTTATTAAAAAGTGGCTATAATGGGTGACATTTGAATATTATTCCTAGTAATAGTTTTTGAGTTGTGATCATGGGATAAAGAATTGATGCTGCACAACCCCCCATCCCATAATACCATATGTAGCTTTTGATTGAAAAAGTGCAAAGTAAACACATCTTATAGTTTGTAGGTTAAGGATTGATCCTTAATACTTAATGTCGTTAAATATTTTTAAATTAGTGCATGAGCAATCATTGTTGTTTGAGATGTAGGCATGATAGGGTTATGTGAACATGAATGGATGATAAGTTTAGGCCAATTTTGAGGGAGGATGACTTCACGTGTTGAAAAAAGTAAGTATTTTATTCTATCTATATTAAGAATGAGGAGGTTGGCATCTAACCAATGTTTTTTTTATTTTATTTACTCCATAATTTGCTTACTCATAGGTTTAATTCCAATTTTCAGTTTCAAAGATGATAACCGTATCCTCGGCAAAGAATATTATAATGCCACCAGTATCTAAATAACATATAGAGTATTAATTTACATCAAAAAGAGTAGTGGGCCTAATATACTGCCTTGGGAGACACCGTAAGGTATTGGTAGATTTGTACTTCTATAGTCTTTAGCAGAATTGATAAGAAAATATCTGGACCATTTGTTAGATAGCTTTTAAAACCATTTAAGGGGAGTGCCTTTTATTTCTATTACTTCTTGAACGATCATATCAGCAATCCAAAGATTTTGGAAAAAAATGGCCATTAAGTCTTCGATAATTTTACAAGAGCGCGCGTGCACGGATCGTTCCTTGTTCCGAGATGCAGAACTAATCTACCATTAGTAATGTCACTCGGACGAATGATCATGCTAACGCCTTATTTCGACATTTTCCACGTGAATTTGAATTCAAAATGCTAATAAGCATGCAACGAATATCGCATAACCACATTACACACATTGCAAACGTAGATAAGATAAGTCAATTCAATTCAATAATTCGATGCCATGAGATAACACACATTATTTTAAGCATGGTTCAATATCATACTCACACAAATATAAAATTTATCTGTAATCACGACGTCCACCATCATTATACACGACAACACCACAAACTACACATATCAAAAATACCCTCTACAAAACACGGACTGAAATCATTGGAATACACTGCTTACACCAGCTATAACAAGTCGCCTGATGTATTCAGACATGTGTGCACTTCTGAGAAATGTCTAAATGATGTTCTGAGATAATTTTTTCTAAGATCCTTTTTGGAAAATCATTTATCATCGATATCAACTCTGTTCTGATAGTCGTACTTAAATTTTTCAGATTCTCATGTAGGTATACGAGTATTTCTCTCTTGTAAAACATTATTATGTATTTTTGTTGTATCTGTATTTTTCGAGATTGTACATTTAATTGTGTTATTTTCTTATTGTTTATGTTTACATATTTTTTTGTATTTACATTATTATTTACATATATGCCTTGAAAACCTTTTCAAACATAATATTATATAACAAAAATGAAAAGTCCCAAAATGAGTTAAATTGATAATTGAAAATAAATTTTATTATTAAGTTCTGCAAATTACGACTAAAAAGGTTGTCTTTTTGTCATTTTTAGCTGGAACTACAGAGATACCGAAGGTTTGCACTCCCGGAGATACTATAATGTTAATCTGCAACTACTGTTACTGCACCGACGATGGGCAGTGGGCCTGTATCATGCCGTTCTGCTCTCCGATATCTACAACAGGTAAACGTTGAAATCAAAAAATCTTTCGAATCAATCAGCACGTTAATATGTGGAATGTATGAGACGATGTATGAATATGAAAGAAGTGGGGAGTTTGGTGGGGGAAGCATATGGTTGCCAATCCTGACTGTCATGATCAGGATGGTTTTGCGGTTGTGAATTGTATGTAAAAAGGACTTTGCGAGCGACTATGGCATAGGATTGAGGAACAAAATATATAGGAAAATGATGAAAAAAGGGGATTCACCGATTTCACCACTCACTGTGGATAATTCAATTGTGTTTTCACTTGTTTCGCTGGATATTATTATAATTGTCCGGAACTTGTGTTCTCGGAAACGTTTTTTAATTGTACTGGTGGAGGAAGGTCAAACAAATGGGGAAAGGGGCAACGAAGATGCATGCATTATTTGGAAGTAGGTGATCGAAAACACGCTTGAACAGAGTATCTGCAATAGCAGAGTTGGGTGCCGGTCAATCCCCTCTGTGGAAAAACGGCATGATGGTTAGTATAACATACGACTGAAGTCTTGTATGAGAGAGAGGCATCATGAAAGCAAGACAACTGTTATAGGTATACAAAAGAGTTAGCATGGTTGTACAGTGTCTCATCGTTGACATATTTCCCGATAGAATACACACTGTTTTAATAATTGTCGGGCTGCATTGCAAAATGGCCTATTTACAAAATGGGCGAAATTGATTTATATATGCAGTCAGGGAAAATGGAATTTGAAAGTAATAATTTATTTTCACAGTTAAAATAATTCCCAAATTGTGAATTTTTTTAAAACTGCAAACACGGCAGAATCCAAGAAAGTTTATTAATAGAGTTAACGTTCCTAGCAAAATCTGTCTAAAACGGTTTTCCCGCGCATGAAATAAGAAAGGGGGTAAAGCGGCTGTCGATGTAGCCCGAATCCTTCCAATAGCGAACGAACGGAACGCACTGATGGACGCGCTGCGGCCTAGAGCATTTATTATCGGTGGCTCGTGCCGACTTGAGATGATATTTGAGTATTTTTAGCAATAAAAAGGCCAATTTACACTATATTGACTACGGTAAAACCGATGAAAGGTTAAACCATTGATTTTTCTATTTTTTCAGATCGATTTGTGCAATCGCGTAGGCATTGTAGACATAATCTTTGGAGATCCATACCCGGCGAGCGCTTGTAATCGACTGAAGCCCGTGTTATCTCAATGTGGTCGATATTTTGAATATTGATGTTTAATTCATTTGTATACTTCAGTGCTAGAATCCAAGAGGGAGTAGGCGGAAGTGCGCGTGACACGCGTCATCCGTACTAAACTATACCCGTCAGTAGGACAATTTTTATGTATTTTTTTTTCTTCTTTCTTTTACAAAACTAGTATTTCGAGAAAAAATTATCCGCCTTTTTTCGCAAAAGTCACTATTTTTCATGTCATGGCAGTGCGTACTATTTAGAAAAGAAATTTGAGTAAAATATATTTTTTTTTCAGCAAGATTCACTATTCTATGGTCGACGAATTTGAAAACAATGAAAGATAGGATTTTTTGTTATTTTCCTTTCTGGAAAGTGAATCAGAAAGACCTCCTAATAAAGTCTTCTCCGTACTTACATTTTCTATGTTTCTAATCGCCAATAACTCCACCAGAAACGCCGCCGACACCATCACCACCGACACCATCACCACCGACACCATCACCGCCGACACCATCACCGCCGACATCAACTGTCACAACGACACCATCACCACAGACACCATCACCTCCAACACCATCACCGCCGACAACAACTGTCACACCGACACCATCACCACCATCACCGCCGACACGATCACCGTCGACACTATCATCGCCGACACCATCACCGTCGACCTCAACAACGGAGCGTAAGTAAAAACACATTTTACACGAGAATTTACAATAATCTTCGATTGGAAGTATTTGCCGGTGTGTTTATTTATTCATTAATTTCTGTGTACAAACAATTTTTATAATATATGGAATTATTATATAGAATGGTGTATATGTACTGTAAATTATTACTAGTAATATATAAAAGCGTGTCATGAACGCCTCACTTTACACTTCCCCAAGACAGTAGTCCATATGTGATTATGGATTACAAAAGAGTATAATATATGATCGAAATGAAACGTGTGTTTTTGATAAATGAATTAAAAATTACTTTGTATTCACCGCTTTATTAATACACAGATGTTTCTAAAGCGATGCTTTCTTCATCAGTACTATATAGAAAACATGAAGTGGTGAATACAAAGTATTTTATTTAATTAATTGAATACCAATCGTTTGAAGAAATCAATAAACATAAATATAATGGCGTATCATGAACGCCTCACTGGGAGAACCTGTACTGAGGTGTTCACGTATTTTTGATATAGTATTATTATGAAATGATTATACAATATGTTTAACCTACCACTAAAGCGTTTCGTCCATACGTGGCCAGTACGAAATTCTAGTAAACGTTTTAGTTACCATTGGCTACTCTACTAAACACTGGGTCCGTGTGGACACGTCCTTGGTGGTCTCAAAGTGGCCTAAGCACAGTTTGGAAATTGCTGTGAACCCCGAAACAGTTCCAACAATAATTAAAAACCAAAATCCTTGCACAACTTAAAAATAACATTATTCAAGTTAATTTACTTTTTTAATAAATTTAATATATATGGGTACCGCCATCCCGGAATCAATTTGTTGGATAACGAACACCTCTGCCATAGGTCACTTCGACTGGTTAGCTACAGCAGGTGACTTGGCAGTGGTTCCCGGGTTTATGGGGTGAGGTTTGTCCAGGTCTTGGCGGTAGACGCATCTGTCCTCCAACTGATCGGGAGACACCGGTTAAAGTTTAAAAGTTTTTGCTATTTGCGGATGATATGAAGCTGTTCCTAAGAATTATAACCGTAGAAAATTACCTACGACCTAATTACTTCAGAGTGACATTAATTTTATTATCAATTGATTTCGGAATTACACATTATTTTTTTTATTTTGGACAAATGCACGATTATTTTTTACAGTAAAGCAAAAACTACCATTTGTCTTAATAACTACAACACGTCCAATTCTTATCTTTAAAATATCAGTACTTGGAAAGGCTGGAAAATTTTATTTGATTTACACTTAATACTTGACGTTAGTGTTCATATTCAGTTTATGCGGGAGGGCCTTGATAATGCTGGGATTCGTGCTAAACAATTCCAGGCAGATTTCTAACTCTGCCTTGTTTCGCTTACTGTACTATACCTTGGTAGGCGGTATTTTTGAAAGTGGCTCTATAATATGGAGACCGGGGAATGTTACCCACTCTTTAATGGTGGAGGAAGTACAAAAGAAATAGCCGAGTAATATCCGTGGTTATATCCATCAGCCTTCTTATCAGGAATGCTGGGTATCAATAGCCACGCCAACAGACGGAAAACTGCTTTCCTTATAGCGGCCTGTAACTTCTTGAACGGTCAAATCAGCAATCCAGAGATTTTGGAAAAAAAATGCCCATCACCTTCTTAACAATTTTACGAGAGTTTGTTCCTTATTCCGAGATGCAGAACTAGTCTAACGTTAGTATTGCCCCTCGGAAGCATGATCGTGCTAACGCCTTATTTCCACATTTTCCACGTGAATACTGTTGAATTCAAAATGCTAATAAGCACGTAACGAAAATTGCATAACCTATATATTGCAAACGAACATAAGATTTTTTTTGCAGTGAATTCAATTCAATAATTCCTAGCCATGAGATAACAAACACTATTTTAAAAATGGTTCTGTGCCATACTAACCCAATATAAAACTTTACTGTAGTCACGACGTCCACCAATATAATTCACGACAACACCACAAACTACACATATCAAAAATACACTCTACAAAATACAGACTGAAATCTTGACGACCTCCATGGTCGAGGGGTAAGGCTCTCGACTACGAATCCGAAGGTCGCGGGTTCAAATCCCGGCGTGCGAAAGTAAATTTTATTTAAAAATAATATATAGTATATTTGCGCACGTTCAAGAGTGAAAGATACTCTCAGTATCGCCCTGGTGAAAGACCACCATTCAGAATTGAAACGTTGATTGCAATGGCTTTTAGCCGTGTTTGGTGACCAGATCTGAATAGCCAGGTATTTCCCCACTTTCCTCTTCCCTTCTCCTTCCCCTCCCCAATAACTTCAGCCTTGCAACATTCCCCAATTGGGAATGTCATAGTCTCACTGGCTCCAGACGGTTGGGAGCAGTTGGGACTCTTATGCGGTATTCATATAAAAAAATAAAATAAAAATTGGAATACATTGCTTAGACCAGCTATAACAAGTTGCCTGAGGAATTGAGACATGTGTGCGTTTCGGACAAATCTCGGAATGATACTCTGAGATCTTATTTAAAAAAAAAACTGTTTTGGAAAACCATTTATCATCAATTCCAACTCCGTTCTGATAGCCGTCGTTAAGACTTGATTCTGATGTAGGTATATCTCTCTCTTGTAAAACGTTTCTACGTATTCCTATACATCTGTCTGTTTCGAGCCTGTATATTCATTCATATTATTTTCTTATTGTTTATGTATATATTTTTTGTTTTTACATTTTTAGTTACATATTTGCCTTAAAAAACTTTGTTCGACTTAATATTTTGTAGTAAAAATGAACAGTCCTAAAATGAGTTGAATTGATAACTCGTGGGAATACAACATTTTTATATGTCTACAAATAAATAAATAAAACAAATTTATTATTAATTTCTGCTAATTATGACTACAGAGGTTGACTTTTTGTCGTTTTTAGCTGGAACTACTAAGGTTTGCACTCCCGGAGCTTTTCAAATATTACCCTGCAGTTACTGCTTCTGCACCGACGAGGGGCAGTGGGTCTGTATCATGTCGCCCTGCCACACATCAACTACAACAGGTAAACATTGAAATCAAACAAATCTTTCGAATCAATCAGCAAATTGTATAATATGTGGTATGTATGAAACGATGGATGAATATAGAAGAACTAAGGAGTGTCAACCACGACACAGTTGTGTGGCGGTCCATGCCCTCTGCTGGAAAACGGCATGATGGTTAGTGTAACGTACGACTGGAGTATTGTATGAAAGAGAGACGTCATGAAAGCAACACAACTGCAGGTATACAAAGAGTTTACATGGTTGTCCGGTGTCTCATCATTGATATATTGTCCGAAAGAATACATACATTGTGTTAATAGTTGTCGGACTGCAATGCAGAACGGTCTATTTCAAAAATGGACGAAATTGAATTATATATGCAGTCAGGGAATTTGAGTTTATTTATATTATTATTTTTTTAAATTAATATTTGTCTGCTAACTTATCTTGAATCCATAGAGGTATATAATTAGAGTCAACGTTCCCTAAAAATCAGTCTGAAACGTTGTTCCCAGGCGTGAAATACGAAGGGGGTGAAGTGGTTATCGATGTAGCCCGAATATTTCCGACCGCAAACCAATTAAACGCAACGCCGGACGCGCAGCGACCTCGAGCATTCTTACCGGCGGCGCGTACCGACATGAGAGGCTCTTTGAGTATTTTTAGCAATTAAAAAAAAAACAATATTTTCATACGCTGCACCTATTTGCGGAAACGCAGCAAAAACACACATAAAACCCTTACAAACCCTGCAAAACAAGGCCATTCGACTAATATTGAATGCTCCTTCGTGGATCAGGGTTAACAATCTACACAGAGACACAAACATTCCTCTGATAAACGATCTAATTAAAACACTTTCTGAATAATTTTATGCCGGATTACCCGGCCACGAAAACCCAACGACAAATTCGCTATCAGACTATGATGCGAATTCTATATTTCAATATAAAAGACCATAAAACGGTCCTCCGAACGGAGTAACTCCTGCAGCATCTCTGCACATAGTTTCTTTTAACATATTTTTCCCATTCCCTTTAATTTAATAAAACATCCAAAACGTGAAGCCTTAAAAAAATCCTTTAATTACATTAGAACAAGATTATTTTTATAATAATGGAATTCTGAATATAAATTAGACCAAAGGCAATAAAAAAGTCAATTTACAGAATATTGACTACGGTGAAACCGATGAAAGGTTACACCATTGCTTTTCCATCTTTTCCAGAACGACTTTTGCATTCGCGTAGGCATTGTAGACATAATCTTTAACGTAAACATAACATACCCGGCGAGCGCTTGTAATCGACTGAAGCCCGCATTATCTCAATGTGGCCCATATTTCGAACGTTGATGTTTAATCGATGTATATACCTCAATGAATCCGAGAGGTGGTGAGCGTGACGTCATCCGTACTGAACGGTACCCGTCAGAAGGACGATTTGTATGGAGATTTATTTTTCTTTTTTCTTTTACAAAACGTAATATGTCTAGAAAAAAAAAGTTTACCTTTTTTCCGCAAAAGTGACTATTTTTCATGTTACGGCAATACGTACTATTTCCAAAAGAAATTTGTCATAAATAATTTATATTTTCTGCAAGATGCACTATATTGACGGCCTCCATGGTCGAGGGGTAAGGCTCTCGACTACGAATCCGAAGGTCGCGGGTTCAAATCCCGGCGTGCACAAGTAATTTTTATTGAATTAATTTGTTTAGTTTCCCAATTAATTAATTTAAAATAATATATGGTATATTTACGCACGTTCCAGAGTGAAAGATACTCTCAGTATAGCCCTGATGAAAGACCACCATTCAGAATTGAAACGTTGCTTGAAATGGCTTTTACCCGTGTTTGGTGACCAGATCTGAAAAGCCAGGTATTTCCCCACCTTCCTCTTCACTTTCTCCTCCCCCTCCATACTACCATCAGCCTCACAACATTCTAAAATCGGGGATGCCAGAGTCTTACTGGCTCCAGACGGTTTGAAGCAGTAGGAACTCCTGTGCGGTTTTCACATTAAAAAATTGCCTATGGTTGCTAAACAGATATATTTAAATTTGAAAAAAAATTAAAGATAAGATTTTTTTGTTGTTTTCCTGGCTGGAAACTGAATCAGGAAGACGACCTAGTAAAGTCTTCTCCGTACTAGCAATTTTTTTAATGTTTTGAAGAACAGATGCAAGGATATAAAGGGAATAGTCATGTGTGCAAAATAACATATTTTTAAATTTGTATTCAAACAAGGTAATATAAGATAAGAATGGTTCCATATATTTTTTTCGTTTTCAGAAAAAAACTTTTTTATTATTGGCTCTACTGAAAGTTCGATTTTGGAAAGAGGCAGTTTCGAATTACAGCCTCACAATCGGTAATCGAATAAAACAGAATAATAACGAAACGGAACATGGAAAAATAATAATTTAGTTTAAGTATGGTTTTTTTTCTTGTTTTATGGTCTACTAGATAATGTCTACCCGGCCTTGCTCCGGATTATTATTTTTTTTTAATAAAGTTGTGTATTCTTGCTTGTCATCAGGGTGCCATAATTGAGTTGACAGCGAAAGTAACTATCTCTCCAAGTAAAGAAACATTCATTTGAATATTTCATTTCATTCCAAACGTTTATTTTCCAAAAGTTCTTAAGTAGTTCTTACCTACCCTTGTTTTCCATTTTGAAAATATTGTACCAAAAAAAACTTCTTCTTTTGAATATGCAATCTGTGGCTAACCAGAGTGTTATATCTAAACAATTCGTTTTTAAATAAAAAATTTGGGCTAACCTAAATAAAAATGGCCGGTTCATTGTTTTTCATACTAATTTTAAAACGTTATAGAAACAGTTTTACATATTGGATTTCATTCAAACTACTCTCTAAACCTTCCCGCCACTAATAAAAACAAACTGCCATTTTCAGCGAAACCAGTCAAGTTATTTTCGAGAAAATCGAGGAAAAACAAACAAACACACTTACATTGAATTTTTAAATACATAGATTTTGTCATGGAACTGCGTTTAAAACGATCTATTGAATCTTTTTTGCCTACCCAATACCGTAGTCAAATCAATAACCGACCATTTTTCCTTTCTGGTCTGCCCGTTTCTGCACAGAGTCAAGAGTTATTTTTTAGATATTTTGGGGCTCCTGACCAGATATGACCGACAAATTCTAGAATGGGGCGCACTTGTGATTTGTACAAGGTCAGCACTTGTGTACTATCTGCAGTATCTGCGGGCTCTGTTCACTACGCCCAGCCTCTGAGAGGTTAACTTTACTCTGGCTTCGATGGAACACCCATACCTGAGCTGGTTGGTCACTTAAGGTTACACCAAGCATATAAATGAGGGGCTTCTTCGGAAGATTTCTTCAATTAAATGAGAGTAGATCGCCATTTGGCCTACCGGAACAACACTCTAACCACTGATCTAATAAGACCTTATTATTTTCCGTCATTTTACAAAAACGCTAACAACTCCACCAGGATCTTCAACAACTGTCACACCGACACCATCACCGCCGACAACATCATCGCCGACAACATCATCGCCGACAACATCATCGCCGACACCATCACCGCCGACAACATCATCGCCGACAACATCATCGCCGACAACATCATCGCCAACAACAACTGTCACACCGACACCATCACCGCCGACAACATCATCGCCGACAACATCATCGCCGACAACATCATCGCCGACAACATCATCGCCGACAACATCATCGCCGACAACAACTGTCACACCGACACCATCACCACCGACACCATCACCGTCGACATCAACAACGGAGCGTAAGTAAAAACACATATTATATGAGAATGTACACAAAACTTCGTTTGGAAGTATTTGCCGGTGTGTTAATTTATTTATTTATTTCTATTTATTTAAAAACAATGTTTATAATATAAGCAATTACTATATAGAATGCTGTACATGTACTGTAAATAATTACGAGAAATATATAATAGCGTATCGTGAACGTCTCACTAGAAGGACCTGTATTGAGGTATTAATTTATTTATGATTTAGTATTATTGTGAAATGGTTATACAATTATTTTTAGTATCTATCTTTATAGTTCTTAACGAACACAATTGCAAACTAGACAGTGTCTCGGATTAATATCAGATTTTTTTTATTTAAATGTGATATCCATTGACTTTTTTTGGAGAGAAATTTATAATCATTATTAAGATAGCTGCCAATAATATGAGATTAAAAATGGAGAATAATATTGACAATTCTTGAATTTGAGATATGATATCGATGAAGATGTCACAAGATGCGACAGAAATCATTTTATTTTCTCTCTTTTTTTCCGATTTCATGTTTCATTTAGGTTGTGTTAATATTATTTTCTACAATGGTTAAATAATTATCCTTTGTATTCACCACTTTATATCTACATGCTTCGAAAGTGACACTTCATCAGGAGTATATAGAATGCGTAAAGGGTTGAATACATTTTTTAATTGATTTATTAATAATGACGCCACAAAGAGAATACCGAGATGCGTAAAAATCAATGCGTAAATATATTATGGAGGAATACCTACAATCTGTATTTATTATATTTATAGAGATATTGATGGATATTAGAAGCAACGTGTAGAAGATACCCATCACAGTGAAGGGAGGGTTAAGGAACATTGGTAAATTTGCCGACTTTCGCAAAATCTTTTTTTCTGTTAACAGGTTTTAATCAGACAACACCGCCAACAACAACAGTCGCACCACCGCCACCACCACCGTCGTCAACGACGACAGAAAGGACAAAGAGGACAACAAGGACAAAAAGGACAAAGAGGACAACAAGGACAAAAAGGACAAAGAGGACAACAAGGCCAACAAAGGCGACAAAGAAAGCTAAGACAGCGCGCTGTGCTCCCCGTTCACCGCGACTACCAGCCACTTCGCGCCGCCACCGGCGAAACCTCATAAATGACTTGAACATTTGAAGCGTTTTGGTGAATAAAAAGCAAATTTAACAAAACTGAATTAAAAAGAATTTAAAATGTTTGTGAAATAAAGCAATTATTAACACTTACTGCAAGTTTTTGTTTTCGATACTACTAGCTGAAGTACCCGGCGTTGCCTGGGGTTAAAAAACATTTATTTTTATGTGAATACCGCACAAGAGTCCCAACTGCTTCCAACCATCTGGAGCCAGTGAGACATGGCATTCCTAATTGAGGAATGTCGTGAGGCTGATGGTAGTGGGAAGGGAAGAAGAATTTGGGGAAATATCTGGCTATTCAAATCTGGTCACTAAACACGGCTAAAAGCCATTTCAAGCAAACGTTTCAATTCTGAAAGGTGGTCTTTCACCAGAGCGATACTGAGAGTATCTTCCACTCTGATTTGCAGGGAAGTTTTATGATCTGTTACCCCTACCCCCTTTTCAATAAGATTGTGAATCATTTAAATACGATCCGAGCATATTTAAATGAAAAGACAATCAATAGATAATACTGTAGGCCGCCTACAAAATTTTACCCTAGGCACAATACGAAAATATTAGACTGCGGGAGCTCGGAGTTAGAAAAGAAAAATAAACCTAAATAATCTATTTGAATATATATTTTTTTATAATATACCACTATCAATTTAATATAAAGATCGACCGGTTTCGGAAGTAACTTACATTCGTAAAGACTGTACTGAAATTACACTAAGATACAAAATAATGACAGACATACATGAATATTAAGGTGCTGGAGTGGGAGCCGACTAAAGGGAAAGGGAAAGTAATTAGGCGGTTTTCTGGAGGAACAAAGCGATTAACTGAAAAAATATCTAGAATTGGACTATATGATAATTTACTTGGATTTTTAAATTTATACATATTTATTTAAACATCTTAAGAGGAACGGTTGCGATGCCTGTTTCATACATAACTTAAATTTGCATTTGAGGCCAAAATAATCACCTTAACTTAATGGTATGTATTTTTTAATTAAAGGTTTAGTAAATATCTAGTACGGATGAGAAGTATTATATTTATTTTTGTTTTAAATTGTGAAGTATATGCCCTGAAAAAGAATCAATTATCATAATTTTACAGGCAACTTTATTTTCGGGTTTATCGTATTATGAAAAAAAAAATCATGAATGCCATGTAAATATGATTACGTAAAAAAAATATAAAAACAAAACATTTAAAAAAAAACGGGTTTTTTCGGGTCGACACTTCGAATTATGTACGGAAAATTTATGTTCCAAATTAAATTGGTCGTTTTTAATTTAATTTAAAGTCCACCATAATAGTTATTTAATTTATTTTTTTTTACATTTCATTATATTTTCAAAGCAGATGGGTTGATTTTTTTTTTAATTCACTCTTAGCCCCCAAATAATTATTAACGGTGCCTCTAAATTGCGAAAAATCAACTCCTTTAATGGCAAATTAATTTCATAATTTAAAAAAAAATAATAAAAATTACTTCTAATCCGTACTAGATATTTTCTATACTTTTTGATGAAAAAAAAGATCATTAGGTTTAGGCGAGTATTTTGACCTCAAATCCGAAATTAAGTTTTGTATGGAACAGGCCGCGCAGCCCCGATCCTCTTAATTGTTTCGTGATTCTGATATTAAAATTGCGGGATGTCTTTCCTACGTAGAGCGAAGGACAGTCATTGCAACGCAGTTTGTAAATGACTGAGAGACTTAATTTATACCCCTAACCGTAGTATTTTGCTTTTTATTTTAACTAAGGTATCTGAGTGAAACGCGGATTTAATGTGGGGAGACAAGTTTTTGTGCAGAAAAGTTTGATGTGTACAAGATTCTACGCCATTGAAAGCGATTGTGTAAAAATCTATGATAAAATCTATATTTGTAGATGTATTGAATAAAAATTTCTTAATGGAACTGGGTTTAATTTTTTTTTTATTCAACCGCCCGCCCTTTGAATTATTATTCAAAAAGTAGTTAAAAAACATCGGGTTTTACTTGGAGCAGGTCGATGAGTTTGTGTATTTGGGAAGTATGTTTACGAGAGATGTAAAGACTGATAGGGATATTGAAAGAAGGGTGAATGCAGGAAACTCCATTAACGGAGGACTGAACGCGGTTGGCGTAAACAAAAAGTTGTCCAAAGAAGCGAAGCTAGCAGTCCACAATGGAGTGGTGATACCAACCCTGATGTATGGCAGTGAGGCATGGAACTGGCAGAGGAAGGATGAAAGTAGACTGAACGCTGTAGAAATGAGATCCTTGAGACGAATGTGTGAAAAATGTTGCGATTGATGTAAGAAACAATGCAAGGCTGATGTAAGTAAGCGTAGTGAGCAAGATTAAAAAAGGGACGCTTAGATGGTTTGGGCATGTAGTGCGAATGAACGAAGAGAGGAGTGTAAGGAGAATATATGAAAAGAATGTAAATGGAAGAAGTAGCCGGGGACGCCCGAGGAATAGATGGCACGATCAAGCGAATCAAATACTTGAGTCAGGCCATGTCCGAAGTCGGAATAACAGAAAAGAATGTATGAGACGTTGTATGAATGTGAATGAAGCAAGAAGTATATGTCAAGATCCAATCCTCTCTGCTTACCCCTGCGGTGAAACGGCGTGATGGTTAGTAAGTTGGTTAGGATTTTTTTTTGCTTAGATTTCACAATAAAAATACGTGTGACTAGTGACGTAACTTGAATGGGAGAGACAATACCCGAACACATCCGTTAGCTTGGGCTGACTTCGAAATACTAAACGAGATGATGCAGGAACAAACTTGACGTATACGTGAGTTTCGGGTAAAGCTTTTTTTTTGTACCTGAACGTACGGGATACGGCTTGTTGCGTTCTGGCGATAATATAGCGACCGTATCACCTACGTTCGTATGGGTAGGGCGGTTAAAAATAAATTAATTTATATATATGAATATTTATTTTTTAAAGTAGCAATACATTTTAAACTAATCAGTCGTTTCAAAAATATAAAGCAAGGTTCGGACGAAATTTTTTAACGATTCAGTCGCTATTTCCTGCTCGCAGTTCTAGTATTCTAGAAGCTCCGTGTGACTCTACGAGCTGCTAGAAGAAGTATCAATCACTCGCAGCGACAACATAGCAGCGTCGAAATCGCTCCATGTGACCGAGGCTTTACACTTAGTTCTTATTCACTCGCAGTGGCACCTAGTATAAATCTTTCCACGGATCTCTCTGTGGTAGTCGACGCACACATAGGCAATATCATTACATACTTGTAGACACATTGTAGAGCTTACAAATTGGCAAACAACAGATACGGTAATTGCCGTACTTTGATGTAATATTACCAACTAAATTGCCAAAATGTTCTCTTACGTGATGCTAAAGTGTTTCCATTACGTGGCAAAAACCAAAAAATAAACACGGTAAACACCAGTATCATTTCTTTCGTAAATACACCCAAATTACTGGAATAATTGTAATCGGGAAACAGTCTATGACATTTCAAACAATCGATGGAAATAATTATTTTTTCCACTGTTTCCCGAATATTTTAAACGGCATTAGAGAAAGAGAGATAGCAAGTAGGCCTAGTATCATCTCATTCCCACCCGTGATGAGATTACAACATAACGTTGACGCACATCCATCGCGTTCAACAGACATATCTTTTGAATGTCATCTTTGTCATAATTGAAAAGTGTTAAGAATCTACTGTAAGCTTAAGAGTATTTGTGAGTAGTTCCCACATTTTGTGTTCATTTTTTAGACCATAACATGTCTATAAGTCCGTAATGTCATAAAACAATCAAAAATCTTTAATTGTTTGAACATAATTAATGTCGTGACCAGACAATATAATTAGTTTATGACCATCGTTCATGACAATCGCATTAATATGAAAATATTTAATTATTTTTTTCACCGATTAAACAATGCATAGTTAGTGGCTGAGTTGATAAATGCGTCTGGTTCCCACTACAGCGTCGTGGATACAATTCCTCTAATACCTCTCCAAGTCCTCCATCACTTTACATGCATTTTTTTTTACTATAACAGTGGTACTAGAAAGAAAGCAAATATTTTCAAGATTTAGTGGCGTAAGAGAGATTAGCTGTATTTTTAAAAATGAAATAAGCAAAAATTTTAATGTTGGCGAGCCCAGTGGCAGAGTGGTGAGAGTTTATTAGGTATTTAATTTCCTCCTTTTCCACATCAACTCCACCGGAGTGGGAAGGTAAAAGGTATAAGGGGTGGACACACAGAGCAAATATTAGATAGAGATGCCCTAACACGCAAGGGACATAAATCAAATTAATGTGGACGTGGGGCGAGCTAGGCGTGCCGCCAATTTAAGTAAAGAAGCCAAATAGTAAAAAGGTTCGTCTTTTTTGCAAAATCCTAATATTTTGTTAGAGTGGGAATTTAGTTTTCCTACTTTATAAATGTTTCATAATTTGCTTAGTTTAGTCAAAATTACGCGAAACAATAATTGACGGCGGTGAACTACGCTGGGGCCAAAATCGGTGTCACGTGACTCTTGCGTCCAGCCATCGAAGTATTACGTTGAGGCAAGTCTATTAATTCTGACGTCAATGGGTAGGAAATGGGGGTCAGTGTGTCCAGAAGTATTGCTGCGGTGGAAGGCGATTGGTCGAGAGAGTACGGCTCCTGAGGTCAAGGGATCTCCCGATTCGACCGCCACGCAGCTGGTGGGCAGACGCTTCCGCCGCCAAAAGCTGGACAATCCGCACTCCTTGAACTTTGAAATAATAATAATAAGTATTATATATCACGCGTAAGGTTAGATGACAGTTGGCCCCCCGACAGTTGATCCCTCCGGCGATTAATTCCCTCGACTGTTGATCCCTCCAACAGTTGATCCTTCAGACAGTTGATCTCTCCTACAGTTGATCCCCTAAAGGATTGTTTCTGTTGTACGTCATCATTTGTAAAGTAAGTATGCAAAGAGGATATGCGGTCGGATAACCAAAGTTGATATACTTATATTTGCAGGTGTCTTGAGTGAAAATCCGGTACGTATAATATTTTTTACAAACAATAATACCGAGTCCAAGTGAGGATATGCGGCCGAGTAACAAAATACGACATACAGATTCCTACGTGCATATAATATGAGTAAATGTTTCTGAAGGGGTAGGCAGAGAAGAATCCGGCCGTAGGCAAAACAAAAGTCGATATACTTATATTTCCAGGCGTCTTGAGTGGAAATCCGTTACATAAAATGTTTTTATTACCAAAAAGTCCCCGATGATCAAATATCGGAGGGATCAACTGTCGAAAGGCCAACTGTCGGAGGAATCAACTGTCGAAGGGCCAACTGTCAGAGGGATCAACTGCCGGAGGGCCAACTGTCGGGGAATCAACTGGTGTCGGGTCACCCGTAACAATGTATTCCATTTAATTTTCCGTGAATACACCTGCCAAAAAACAATTATTTTCAATATTACATCAGTAAAGTGTTTTTTGTTTGTTATTTTATATATGTATATATCTCGGGTGATTAAAAAAACTATCATAAAAGCGTAAAATAATAATGAGTTCGTTATGGGTTCATTAAAAAAAAACACAACTTCGTGCTGCACAGCTCGTGATAATCATGAAATATTCTGTTCGACTTAAGAGGGCAGCCTTCTTTAAAGTGACTACCGCACAAGAGTCCTAACTGCTCGGGGCCAGCGGGACTATAGCATCCCCAGTTGGGACATGATGCAAGTTTCAGTGGGTAGGGAAGGGGATGTATATGGGGGAGAGGAAGGATGGAAAGGATCTTCCACTCGTTACTTCTAATCCACTCATTTGTGGAGACCAGAAAATAGTACGTTTGCGATGAAGCAAATTTTAACAAGAATTTCGTCATTTTCTGTGACATTCTGATATTTTAAACTAAGAAAGTGTTGCTATACATTCTAAATATTTCCTTGTCTATGGTTTTTATATGCTTGAATAGCCATAAATTGATACACAGCTAACTTCGTGTCGAAAACGCTGCCGATATCATTATTTATGTTATATAAAATAAATAAAAAATGAAAAAAAAACACAAAAGATACAAAAATTTTTTTTTCAAATAATGCGAGATTTATAATAGCTAATAATAGAAAAATAAGCAAAACTCACTTTATTGATCGAAAATTTGAGGGAGCCCCCCTTAACAGTTCACAAAAAATGCTATAAGTGTTATTACATTTCTTTGATTGCCAGTTGTTGGTTTCAAACAGCCGAACTGAATACACTCCATCAACATGGGGCGACTATCCTGTATTACATTGGTCTTCCTAACCATTGCAGTTAGTTCTGGTATGTTTTAAATTCTATTCTACAGTAGCAATAGAGAGCGCGCTCTCTGGGTAGAGAAGATTATCTCCACATTTATGCACCTCTAACCACAGTTGTCACAGGAACAGGGAGGAATGTTTCCTGGCAATGTAAACATTTTTTTTACAATTCGACATTATTTTTGTTTTTTTTTTTTATTTATTTGGAAAACCAACAGTTTAGAATAATTATTATACGTGGAAAATATATTTATAAAATGAACTATAATAATAAACTTTTACTTAAGTATTTAAATTATTCAATTAAAAAAGAAAAGTTACAAGGTTAGCCTATGAGGTTAGGATGATGGGATGGAGGGGGGAGGAAGGATCTTGTCTGTGTAGAGTAATATATATTCTGTGAATGTTAATTATTGATTTTAGGTTTGAAATTATGAGGGGCTGCGTTAAATAAGTCGAACTCACTGTATGAAGTGTTAAAAATATATGAAGCGCGGTGAATAAAAGTGTTTGGTTTTGAGTTAGTGTTGTATTGAGGTAGGTTTAGTGTGTGGTATTGTCTGGTTTGTCTGTTAGACACTCTCAATTGATTTCGATCAAGTAATTCAGGGCAATCTATCACAGAGGTTTTTTTGCAGTTGTTGTAAAAACAGTATGTCTACGGAATTTCTACGGTTTTCTAGTGACGATTCCTGAAAAATGCGGATGACTCCTCATGACTCAAGTGGGGACGATAGCCCCGAAAATCGAGACACCGTATAAAATAGTTTTGTAATTTCTCAATCCTTTCTGTATGTGATATCTATCTGGAATTCCAGACTTGAGAGGCATACTCCATAGAACTGCGTACATGTTTCCCATCAGAGCAACAACAAGGCACAGCTCTACAAGAGTAACTATCATGTCGGTGACTAAAGACGCACACAGTTTCACATCATCCATTTCAAAGAGGCACCCTCGTAACATATTCTAATAAATCAGTAAAAAAAATTATAATAATTATAGGTAATTTTATATCTATCTGGAATTCCAGACTTGAGAGGCATACTCCATAGAACTGCGGTCATGTTTCCCATCAGAGCAACAACAAGGCACAGCTCTACAAGAGTAACTATCATGTCGGTGACTAAAGACGCACACAGTTTCACATCATCCATTTCAAAGAGGCACCCTCGTAACATATTCTAATAAATCAGTAAACAAAATTATAATAATTATAGGTAATTTAGAAAATTTTAAGAAATTGAATTTTATCGAAAATTTGGATTTAATCCTAGTGGGTTTCACGAAATCCGAAAATCCAAATTTTTCGAGGCGGCTACAGATTTTGGAATTTCCAATGTGCTAGATCCGTAATAGTGCCCGTAATATCTTACTCCAAGTAAAATCGATAAAAAAATGTTCAAACATCGAAAGATTTTATCTAACAAATTATCAATTTTATCGGTCTGTCTGGGGCATAGAAGACGAATTTTATGATGTATTTCGGGACATCAGTTAATCTATTCAGTGTTCATTTCAGATATCACATTTTTTCTACTTTTTTCTCTTACTGTTTGTATCTGTCCCACTCATAAAATTTCTTAAATTTTACTTTTTCTATATTAAAATAATTTCCCCCGAGGCTTACATCATCTTTGGGGATGCTGTGTGGAGGGTCTTTTAGAGGATAGGAAGGAGTGGACCTAAGTCCTGAAGAGACCCATTTTGTAGGAAGGAGGAAACACAGACGCCGGTAGTTCATTCCACAACCGAGCTGTTAAACACAAGAACGAGTCGTAGAAGCGACTCGTTCTCATGTGATAAATGCCAACCGTGCACAAATGTTTGGCGTGTTTCCCGACTGTGCACCGATGCCGAAGGGATCAATGACGGTAGTTCCTCAGAGCAACTTCCATTAAAATACCGGTAGAACAAGGACAGCATTGACGCATGTGCTCCAAAGATTGCAATCCGTTTTTTTGAGATAGGCGAATCTATCAAACGGACTGCCCGTTTCTGTACAGAGAGTCAACGGTTTTTTAAGATATTTTGAGGCTTGTGACCTTCCCGGAAGAAATTACTGTTAAATAAATTTATCTTCTGGAAAGAATTACTGTTAATTGTTTTGCATATTCACAAAACTGTTTCCATTTCAACTTTCTAAACATGTATCGAGGTAAAAAAAAAAGAAGTTTTTAAAAATGACGAAATAAATGATTCCTAATTTATTTGTCTAAAATTTGTCTTAATTCGAACGTCAAAGTCAGGTTATAATATTCATATTTCGATAAAACGTTATTATCATAAAAATGTTTTCAACAAATTAGTTCTAGAGCGGCTTGAAGGTATGAGAAATAATTTTATTTGCAGTAAACCTATAGGTGATTCTGTGTTAAAATTAAATCTCACATGCTATTAATTTAATGAAGGAAAAAAATTGTTCATCCTCGGTTAACAAAAATATTTTTAAAAGTTAACAGGGAAATAGATGACTTAATAATATAGAGTGTTTTTTAGAGGTTTGGTTTTTAAATTGGCCTCCACGATCGTGTGATCTCAAACCATTAGATTACTTTCTTTGGGGGTATGTGAAGTCACTAGTCGTTGGTCCATTTGGAAGTCAACATTCGCCGTGTTATGGCCGATATACGGCCCAACTTGTCGAAAATTGGACTTCACGATTGCGCTTCATTCGAGCTAGCCGTGGCATTAATATGCCCCAAATCATATTTAAACAATAATGGCATAATTATCCATTAAAGAAACCCAATACCAGAGACATTAACATCCTTTTAATGTGTTTTTTTTTTTCATTTTGAATTTGTATACCTCTGAAAAAAAAACACCCAAAATGATTTTCAAAATAAATTTGCAAAATTTGCAAGCGCTGTTCTGAAAAATGGTGAAATGGCAAAACGTACTGACTACAAATCAACTGTCAACTGTCAAATTGACAGTCCGTAGAAACAATGTTGCCAGTTTACAAACCAAAATTCTAAAAAATAATCCTTTATATTCTTCAAGGGTGTTAGATGTAAGTGGGGTCAGATTCAAATAATATTTTGTTGTTCACAGGTTTCACCCTGTCACAACTGTCGGAAACACCACCAACAACTATAACGCCAACACAGACACCTACCCCTTTAACAACCACTTCGATTGGACCAGGTAAGTCATACATTCGAGTATCAAAGAACTGAATGTTTGTTCTGTGTGCTGGAATACCGGGATCATATAAAAAACATTTCGTACTATTTATATTGTGGTCCGTAAGGAAGACATGAATGATAAATACATTATTTCATTTAATTTATTTATATTGTATACAACATACAGAGGGTTAATTATCGCATACATCCTCAACAATTATTAATATAATATGTGTCTGGAGTATCAGCGAATGTGAGGTATGTTTTGAATATTCGCCTCTGTAGCTAATTACTTGGAATGGTACTTACACTATGTTATTCCTGTATTTGTTCGTGAGACAAATGAAATATTTAGTTGTTGTATTTCATGAAGGCTATCTATTTTATCTGTGTACCTACTGTGATGTGTTTTGCAACTGTCCTATTGCCACTAACTTTTATTTTATTTTATTTTTTATATGAATACCGCACAAGAGTCCCAAACTGCTCCCAACCGTCTGGAGCCAGTGAGACTATGGCATTCCCAATTGGGGAATGTTGTGAGGCTGAAGGTATTGGGGAAGGGAAGGAGAAGGGGAAAAGGAAGGTGGGGAAATACCTGGCTATTCAGATCTGGTCACCAAACACGGCTAAAAGTAATTTCAAGCAACGCTTCAATTCTGAATGGTGGTCTTTCACCAGGGCGATACTGAGAGTATCTTCCACTCTGGAACGTGCGCAAATATACGAGATATTATTTTTTAAATTAATTAATTGTTTAACAGCACAAATTAATTAAATAAAATTTAATTGCGCACACCGGGATTTGAACCCGCGACCTTCGGATTCGTAGTCGAGAGCCTTACCCCTTGACCATGGAGGCCGTCAACTCAATGCGTATAAGCCCATATAAGGCGTATGTAATGTAATAAATAAATGATCAAATATAAAAATTACAAATAAATCACACACAAGACATACTTAACCCCTCATAGCGGTGTATAATCTTAAAATTTAAGTATTTATGAAAAAATTAAGTTCGAATTAAGCCTTCTTTTTTTTCTTATTCGTATGGTAGAGGAGATTGGTGGAGGTCATAGTGGGATTCTGACGTCATTCTGCCATTTGATTCTTGGTTCAGCACAGATATGCCATGGGGAAACTGATGAAGGGGACATTCTTATACGATGCGTTCTGTTGTTTGAATATGTCCACATTCACAGTTCCGAATCCTTTAGTCCCTATTGCCGAATCATATACGCACAACGGCTGTGACTGCACCGGGTGCGGTTTAATGAGGCCCACGGCTTTTGGGGGAGATAGAATCCTGACGATTTAATGGTAGGGTCTGCAACAAGGTACTTGTTCTCCATATCTGAGGTCTGCCTCTGAGTTCGCCATGACTTTTTAGGGGAGTTCCGTGATGGAAGCAGTCTTTCGCCTTCAATCCAAAAAGTGTCACAGCTGGGGTGGGGGCGTGACTAGGGATTAGTAAAGAGTAGGAGATGAGATTGAGATTGAGTTATGGGTGAAAGGAAACATATCAAAATAATAAAAAATGTATGTACAATTGAACATACTAACTATTTGCAAATAATTATTAGGGATAATTTTTTTTGAAGTACAATAATTATTGTTTGAAAATTGTTTCTCTCCGTTTTCCATGTTTCCTCTAGTAAATTGATTGCCAATTCAAGATCATTTCTTACTTTTGAGTCCTTTACTTTAGTAATGTTCTTTATGTCACTTTTTTACATTTTCGATCAGAGTTAGCACGTCCATTGTGTGTTAGGAAACTTGAGTTACCGTGCGGTGCAGCGGTCACCAAAACACACGTCACTCCAGGTGACAATGTGACATTACTTAAAACCGCATTACTAGAAATTCTAATAAAGATTTACTCCAAATTCCTGTAACTCATACTACTTTTGGGCAACGGTATTTTGGGTAATTTGCCACAAATATTTTCAACATTCTTTCAGGTAGCATCAAAAATATCTGATTCACAAAAAAATTCAAACACAATGTAAAAAATTGTGTTAAAAGTAATGATAGGGCATTTACCGATATACACTCACCCAAATGCGGAGCTAAGGATTTAACAACTTGCTTAACATATATTATTATGAGTGTATATCCATAGGTATTATAAAATAGTATGCAAAATGAGTGCCTCAACACAGGCTAGCCAGGTACCTAGTGAGGCGGGTTATGTGAAACGTCAACTTATAACGATGCATTTCTGTTCTTTACGTATAACCTATTGTTATTATATTATTTCACATTAAACTTTCTTTTTATGTATCTACTTTTTTGAATAATTTAATAATTTAATTAAAAAAACTTCCTGTAAAATTTTAAGGTTCTCTCTATAATGGGGATGTGTATGAGAATATATTATTGTTTCTGTTTCAGTAGTCAAAGAGTCGTGTGAATTTCTGTGCGGTATATTCTGCCCGGAGCCTCCGTGCCATTTTGAATTTGGGAACCAAGTGTGTGACTGTAAGTACGTATCAGCTAAACAGATAAAAAAAATCTTGTCGACATATAATAAACTGTTTTTGATACGTTTTATTTATTTTTTGTTTTGAAAACTCATAGTAATTATTTTTCATTTAATAAATCCAAAATACTTTATTATTTTACTTAAGTTGTTCTTAATAAATAGTCATTTTTTCTAAAGCACATTTAAGTGGCTAGTATCACCTCAAGGCTACATGTTAATATATTTGTTATTTTTTAAACAGGTTATGGCATAATACCACCGCCAACAACGACACTAACCCCAACAACGCCTCCAAGTAAGTCCAACCTCCAAAAGAAGGAACCTTTTTTTTATTTAGGCAGATAAACGAATTTAATATAACATTAATATTTTTTTTAAATAGTAGTGGTAGTCCTCAAAATCAACCATTTCAAATAACTAACAAATATTATAGTAAATTAATTAAAAATTACTTTTTAATCACATTATTAATATACACAGATATTTGCATGTTTCGAAAGCGATGAAATTCATCGGGAATATACAGAATACTAAAAATTAATTATGTCGAGTGATGAACATAGAACACAATAATGTAAGAATAGACAAATTATGAACGTAAATAAAAATTGATTCAAGTAGGTAAGTAATTAATCAAAAGTGTTAATAAAAAAATATTACAAAACAGAATATAACAAATTTATATTATAAAAAAAAAAAATATTTTTGTTATTAATTATATTTACTTGACGATTAACACTTTTTCTGATTTCTAAAATTTTAAATTTGTCTAATTGTAAACCGGTTGGAAGACATTTATCTAATTTTTTAAACTTTTATTTATATAAAAAAATTATTGTTTTCGAAAACATTATTAGCAAATTCAGAATAATAATTATTATTTAAACATCTTAGGTGTTCCTTAACCTTAATACTAAAATTTCTTGAAGTCTTTCCTATGTAAAAAAAAAAAAAATTAATAGTAACCATTACAAATTAATTAAAATACCCCCGATTTATTTAAAATATAATATAAAATATATAAATTATTTAAATATAATTTTTAATTTATTATGACTATAAAATGCTAGTTATTTTTTATTAATAAATTTGAGGTATTATTATTTTAAACCAATATGTTTCTCCACTGTTCACTAACATCAGCTATTTGTGGATATACATGAGATTCAATAAACTTTTTTTAACGTGTTTTGTATTATTTTAGTTCTATAACTGTTCTTTATTGCAATCTGTTTAATTATATAAAAATCTTTGTTAGAATTATTTTTTGATACAGTTACATTAACTAATCTACTAAGCATGGAATGAAAAGCTGATCATTTTTGAGCAAAAGGATGATTAGAAGTATTATGTATAACAATGTCTGTATAAGTATCTTTACGATATATATTAAATTCAATTTTATTATTAAAAATAGAAATATTTAAGTCTAATAAATTATTGCTAAAATTTTTGTCCTATTTCTATGGTAAATTTAATCTTTTTATGGAGTTTATTTCGGAAATTAAGGAAAATATTTAGTTGTCTTTCAGTACCAGTCCATAGACAAAACACGTCATCTACATATCTTTTCCAAAAATAAACGTATTTTAATAATAAAGCAGAACGATTAAAAATCAAAGTAATTTTGTGATTACAAAGTAATTTTTTATTTTTTATTAAAAAGTATACAAATAAATTATGCATTGTATTCCCCAGATACAAAAAAAACTCATTGTGGGACACACGCAGAACCTGCAGTACAGTTTTTAGAAACAAACAGTTGTTAGAAACAGTTACAGTTGTTAGAAACAAACGTAATTAGCAGATTTGAATGCTGCTAACCGATTAGTTGAACCCTCTCGGTCAAATAAACACGTGTACTATGATCGCGCTTTTTGTATATCGGGCCCGGTCATCTGGAATAAGCTTCCCCCAAATATTGCTAACATTCAGAATTTAGCAGAGTTCAAACGGGTATTGAAAACAAAATTATTCAAAAAACCCTATCCGACATAAAACATAAATTCATGTACGTAGAAACATAATTTCAGGACATTTTTTTCTTTCTTTTTTCCTTTTTCTTTTTTCTTTTTCTTTTTATTTTTCTTTTTCTTTTTCTTTTTCTTTTTCTTTTTCTTTTTCTTTTTATTTTTCTTTTTCTTTTTCTTTTTCTTTTTCTTTTTCTTTTTCTTTTTCTTTTTCTTTTTCTTTTTCTTTTTCTTTTTCTTTTTCTTTTTCTTTTTCTTTTTCTTTTTCTTTTTCTTTTTCTTTTTCTTTTTCTTTTTCTTTTTCTTTTCTTTTTCTTTTTCTTTTTCTTTTTCTTTTTCTTTTTCTTTTTCTTTTTCTTTTTCTTTTTCTTTTTCTTTTTCTTTTTCTTTTTTCTTTTTTTCTTTTTTCTTTTTTTCTTTTTCTTTTAATCCTCCATAGCTTATTTAGTTGCGGTTTTCTCTCCTTGTTATTTAATTCCATTAGTATTCAGTGAAAAACCATGTATATAATGTCATATAATTTTCTCTTGTTATTTGTACCTACTATATATTTGATTATTTACACTCATAGTTTCTAAATTGTTATTTTATAATACCTGCTCATGAATATTGTATGTCATAGTATTAATTTGCATATTGTATATATATTATAATAACAGATATACTATGTAGTATATCTGTTATTTTACAATTATATTAGGTTAGGTTAGTTAGTGTAAAGCGCACTTGAGGTGAACCTTCACAAAACTGCGCTATAGAAATTAACTCTTATTATTATTATTATTAATATTTAAGATACATAATTAACATTCACAGTACATTAACAACATTAGCAAGACATAATGTGCATTTGTAATAAAGACATACCACTGGTACATTATAATATAAGTGTACAGAGACACTTATTATAAAGAAACACATCACTGGTACATTATATAGTTATACTTATTACAGAGACACATCACAGCATTAATCCTTAAGGTATTCTTTCAAATAATAGAGTTGAAGCATCTTACTTTGAGACTTTTCACATTGCCTTGCATTTTTAATATCGTTGGGTAATTTATTGTATTGTGTGTAAGCCATTTATTCTAAAGATTTAAGTCCGTATTTTGTTCAGTGTATTTTTGGTATATACTGTGTTTGTACGTCGTGATTGTAATTGAGTGAGGTGTTAGTATGTGCCGAGTGTGGAATTACCTGCAAGATAGCATTTGTAATTTCACAGGTAGGAATGGTATTAAGCGGAAGTATTTGGGAGTTTCTGTAGATGTCATTGACGTGTGTATCCTATGGCAAACTAAAGATATTTCATAGGCCTCTATTTCGACTGACTTGGATCTCTGAAATCTTTTTTTTTGTGGCAAATCCCCAGATCCCAGAAAGATATTTTAAATGTGAGTGAATCGTAGCGTGGTAGATCGATCTTAATAAAGAGATAGGAAATAACCCGCGGGGTCTATACAAAACACCGTTGTAATGTTCATTACTGTCCAAAAGGCTCTACCCAGACGGAATATCCGACAGAAACTACAAAACTCTCAACCACAAAACCGCCTACCACGTCAAATCCACTGACGTCAACAACACCAACAGTGACACCGCCAACAGCAACACCCCTCACATCTCCGTCAACATCAACGGAAATCACTCCACGTAAGTCCAAAATCCAATTGAAAAATTCAAATATTCCTTCATTAAAGTCTTTCTTACTTCTTTTTTGTTTACCTAGTTAAACATTCCTATAACCTTTTATAATTATATTTGGATTCCTCCTACTGCCATCATTATTGTGGGAAATGGTAGCTTATGAGGTGATGCAGGACTTAGCTAGCAGAGGATTGAACCCGTGACACCTCTGTGGAAACCCATAGCTTTTACATTTTTTTTTAAATTACCATTAAATCAAAAATAATTGCTAAAGGAACATCTAACTTTGCGAAAATTGGATTTCTTTAATGTTCGATATTTTATCGGTTAAAAAAAATTCTTCTAATTCGTAGTAGATATTTACTATACCATTTAATGAAAAAAAAAAGGTAAGTCGGTTTCTTTGAGTATTTTAGCCACAAACAGAAAATTTAATTTTGTGTGAAACAGGCAGCGCAGCCGTTCCTCTTAATTACCAGACTGAACTATTGCTTAATGTTTTCGCCAATCTTTTACACAAAGAATTTTGATGTCGCTTTTTCATTCTGTTGAAAATGATACAAATATTCATATTGCGGAATACGGCAGCCGCGCCGGCCTAACTCCCCCGAGTGGGACAATCGCCATTTTGATGTTTTGATGATTGTGGATTTGATCAACTAGGAATACCGTATAATACTTTTAGAATTGGAATTTTCGGCCCTGTACTCGTTACATGCAACAATTCAAAAAATTGTTGACATGTTATGTAAGCCTTTTTTTTTATATTAGTTAACCGTTGAGGAATTATTGTGGAAAAAATAATTTTTGGCATCTTTCATCCAAGATGGCGGCTATTGCGATGGTCACCCGAGTTCGAAAACTTATTTTTTTCAGGGTCAAAATTTTTTTTACCTCACCTATTGCAAAGCAAAGGCCTTTTTTATGGCTCTTTTATACATTATTAGATATTTTAGCAATGGAGTCTTTTGTGCTTCTGTTGAAATGAATGCAAAATGGTTTTCAGGATTTACGTGCTTTTAATGAACTGAGGACACTCTTTTCGCATTTTCATCAATCACTTTATGCATTAGGATATTTAGCAATGGAGTATTTTGTGCCTTCTGTTGAAATGAATGCAAATTGTTTTCAGGATTTACGTGCTTTAATGAACTGAGACTTCTTTCTTTTTCAGATCATTTTCATCAATCACTTTATACATTATTAGATATTTTAGCAATGAGTCTTTTGAAAGCTTGTTGAAATGAATGCAAAATGGTTTTCAGGATTTACGTGCTTTTTAATGAACTGAGGACACTTTTCGCATTTTCATCAATCACTTTTATGCATTATTAGATATTTTAGCAATGAGCATTTTATGCTTCTGTTGGAAATGAATGCAAAATTGTTTTCTTTGTGGATTTACGTGCTTTTAATGAACTGAGTGACTCTTTCTTTACTTTCACCAATCACTTTTATAATATTATTATTATTTTAGCAATGAGTCTTTTTGTGCTTCTGTTGAAATGAATGCAAAATTGTTTTCAGGATTTACGTGCTTTTAATGAACTGAGTGACACTTCTTTTCGCATTTTCATCAATCACTTTTATGCATTATTAGATATTTTAGCAATGGAGTATTTTGTGCTTCTGTTGAAATGAATGCAAAATTGTTTTCAGGATTTACGTGCTTTTAATGAACTGAGTGACTCTTCTTTTCGCATTTTCATCAATCACTTTTATACATTATAAGATATTTTAGCAATGGAGTCTTTTGTCCTTCTGTTGAAATGAATGCAAAATGGTTTTCAGGATTTACGTGCTTTTAATGAACTGAGTGACACTTCTTTTCGCATTGTCATCAATCACTTTTATGCATTATTAGATATTTTAGCAATGGAGTATTTTGTGCTTCTGTTGAAATGAATGCAAAATTGTTTTCAGGATTTACGTGCTTTTAATGAACTGAGTGACTCTTCTTTTCGCATTTTCATCAATCACTTTTATACATTATTAGATATTTTAGCAATGGAGTCTTTTGTGCTTCTGTTGAAATGAATGCAAAATGGTTTTCAGGATTTACGTGCTTTTAATGAACTGAGTGACACTTCTTTTCGCATTTTCATCAATCACTTTTATGCATTATTAGATATTTTAGCAATGGAGTATTTTGTGCTTCTGTTGAAATGAATGCAAAATTGTTTTCAGGATTTACGTGCTTTTAATGAACTGAGTGACTCTTCTTTTCGCATTTTCATCAATCACTTTTATACATTATTAGATATTTTAGCAATGGAGTCTTTTGTGCTTCTGTTGAAATGAATGCAAAATGGTTTTCAGGATTTACGTGCTTTTAATGAACTGAGTGACTCTTCTTTTCGCATTTTCATCAATCACTT